>JAOPHQ010004835.1:0-25000 GCA_030340625.1 Merluccius polli | reverse complement strand
ACTTTTATTGTTGAGGTGTATCGGTGCGTGCGTGCGTGCACGTGCTAGTGTGTGAGGCACCCTTGGCACTTAGCAGCTGAGGGGCATGCGTCTGTGTGCCTACATGCCTTAAGCACGGGACTCTCATCTGACTCCTCTCTCTGACACGCACACACACACACACACACAGAGTCCTTGCCCTCTCAGCCAAGTTCTCGCAAGCAGCCAAATGGTTCCAGCCATCCACCACATGTCAGGTGGTACGCTTGGCATACAGAGCCACACACATCTTGTTTATTACCACATACAGCTGGGCAGTGGTCTCTGAGGGTTGTGTGTATGCGCCCGTCAACACTCCCGTTTTTCCCAGGAGTCTCTCGTATTTTACCCTTCTCTCCCACTGTCCTACCATTTCAATATTTTCTCGTAAATCTCCCGTATTTTCAACCTGTCTTATATAACAAAGAAAAGGCTGCCGTAACGTTGACCGTAGGCATAACCGCCAGGCCTCTTTGGTGATTTTAGGATTCACTGTGTGTACCCTTGTCTAAATGTAAGGAGTATGTGGACAGTGGTAGGGGTGGCGGGATGGCGGAAAATGTCCCTTATTTGCATCAAAGATGCGTGTGTGTGTGTGTAAGACGTGAGTGTTAACTCTGCAATGCAGCTGTAGATTTTGACCTGGTTTGGGACAGCTCTGTGTCATTGGAGAGAATAGCAGTATTAGGCCAAAGTCAAGTAATTGGGACAGTAACCTAGGAGACGCTGGATCCAGCGATATAACCGCTTTGTCTTTCCACTACTCCAGGGGTTCTCAATCCTTTTCAAGCCAGGGACCCCTAACAATGGATGCATATTTACAAGGACCTACCATTGTTACAGTTTGCAACCTGAATCTAACCCATTGAACATGCATCCGAAAAAATATATTGTCCTTGTATTACTTGCCAGGAAATGTGTTAATAACATGTATTGGAAATCTTGTGCTCCCCCTACTGGCTCAATGAACTTTCACGTTATGTCCCCCTTGAAAAAACACTGCGAGTAATTATCCTAGGTACGCTTGTTTTATTTTTGTACATTTTTTTGTTTTTGATAAATTATGTAGGAGTTGTATTAATTATTTTGTGGACCCCTTGGCCATATGCCATGGACCCCACTTTGAGAACCACTGCACTACTTTGTCTCATACTATCTTGGGATTTATGTGAAAAACAGACTGTATAACAGACTGTTAGTAGTAGGGCTATAGCGTTGGCCTAATTGCTGTTATGGGCTACAGGATATCGTCTAGGATTTTGAGCATTAGCTATCATGTGATGCAGTGTTAATTTTGTCTTACTGTCGGCATTAGTTCCAATTATCTGAAATTATACCTACTGCTTGGTGAAATAAAGACTGACTGCTTCTACATGCAGGGGAAATCCATCCACATAATTCATTGTAATGGATTGTTGGGCAAAAGTGTTTCCCATAGTTAACGCTAAGTGCTAAATAACATGGTTAATTGTAATCGCCAGTAGTAATTGCTAAATCGTGACAAACTCTTGTCCTATTATCGTTTTGGAGTTAGTGAAAGGAGCGTTTGCTTCGGCTGTTCATCTGGAACGGTGCTTGGGCTCGTCAGCTCATCACGGGAGTGATGCTCGGCGCCAAACCACTTCTCTTACCACTTATGACTACGAGTCTCTCTGTATAAACTCCCCACCGATACATACATGCTACCTTGTATTATCCTCTAACTCCGAGTCTCTGTATGGCTGTTTGTCTATCTGTGCCTCTCTGCATCTTTTATGTCTAATCTCTGTTTGTCTCTCTCTCTCTCGTCCCCTTAGGACCAGTCTCTCGCTCTCTTTTGTTAGCTCGCTCCGCCTCTCTTCTCTCATTCCTTATTTAATGCGCTACATCACGGAAAGAGGCAACATGGCAGGGCTTCTCCCAACTGCTCTTCTGCTACTCTTACTGGCCTACATTTAGCCTACTGCCTGTCTGTCTGTCGGCCTATTGGTCAAGTCATTTAGATCAGTGGTTCTCAACTGGTCTCGCCTCAGGGCCCACATGTGTCATCAGTCATTAAGTCATGACCCAAAAATAAAAAAATATCTTTATGTACTGGTAAAAACATGGAGCAAACAAAAAGCTGCAACAATTGGGGCTAAACTCAATGAAATAGTAAACATTGAAACATTAGTTCATTCATGGGCTTCTTTCTATAGATTAAGCTTTGGCATATGCTATGTGATCCACTCAAAATGCCCTCGCGACCACGACCCACCAGTTGAGAATCACTGATTTAGCCCTGTTATCAATTACAGTCCAAAAAAAGCGATCGCAGGACCATCAGCCATCCATCACTCATTTGGTCCACACATCTCTCACCCTTGTTTACCCAACGGCACATGATCGGTTTACCAGCCAGCCCACTCAGCCAATAAGTCACTGTGTAGCCAAGACAAACACGCCACCATTCAGCCCGCTAACTGCACACTAACGGCAACGTAGCCACATTAAACAGAGCTGTAAAGCCCGGTGGCTTGTGACCCATTGCCCTCCTCCGCATCCATTCATCAGCCTTTAGTAGTCCCTTCAGGCCAGCCCACGCAGACCATATGGACAGCTGTGCTGGCCTTATCTGCCTACGACTGCAGAAATCACTCTCAATATGGCGTAGATGGACATAGGGCTGGGTGATATGGCCAAAATCTTATATCCCGATATAGGTCATTTAATATCTCCATACCGATATAAATATATATAAATATATATATATATCACGAAATAGCATGTTTTCTGGTAATGCAATAAATAAATAGCCTATATTAAATAAGCAGGTAAAGCCTATTTTTGTATGCTCCTGTGTGAATGTAATACTTGGCACATCATTTTTCATGACTTTACTGTAATGCAGCCTTTAAAACCATCACAATATCAATATTATATCGATATATTGCCATGCCCTGGACATTCATGTGCAATGTGTAAACGGTGCTCTCAAGCTGATTTTGACCTATTTGGTGTATGATACGATGTATTTTATTACTTTTTACTTTTTTAGGGCTTACCATATTGTGAGTAAAATGATATCCATCACGGGAAGGAGATTCAGCATGTCTATGGACTGAACCTGAGTTGGATTCTTGGATTTAAAAGCATGATGTACTTGATATACTGTGTGTAAAGTTGCTTTCTTCATCTTAAAAGCTTTTTGCATCTTGTTCATCTCCCCCTCTCTCTTTCAGACCACCAGAAACTGGAACGAGAGGCCCGGATCTGTCGTCTGCTGAAGCACTCCAATATTGGTGAGCTCTGTTTCTGTCTCTGTCTCTGTCTCTGTCTCTTTCTCTGTTTGTCTCTGTCTCTCCCTGTCTGTCTCTGTCTCTGTCTCTCCCTCTCCTCCCTCCCCCTTTCCTTCCTTCTTTCTCTTCGCTTCAGGAACCCAAACCACAGCTCCTTCAGCAACATAATTTCTCAATGGTTTCATGGTGTGCTTTTATTTGTGCACATACTCTGTGTAGTAGGACATTTTGTTTTATTTTAATTTTTTACAAATGTCTGGTATGCAGTTAACAATATTATCATTGTTATGCATCCCACAACCTCGCACCAACCACCCACACACAAATCCAGCTGTCCTGCACTCTGAAAGTATTGTTCCTGCTGTGTTATATGATTGAAGATTAAATTAACCAGACTTCTCCCTCCTTCTCTCTCTCTTTCTCCCTCTTGCTCTTTCTCCATCTCTCTCCCTCACTCTCCCTCTCTCTCTCGTTCTCCATCCTCCTCTCTCTCTCTCCCTCCTTCTCGTTTGCAGTTAGGCTCCATGACAGTATATCAGAGGAAGGCTTCCACTACCTCCTGTTTGACTTGTGAGTTCGTTTTTTTCCTTGATTGTCTTTGGAGCCAGTAACATTTGCATCTGTGTGTCACATGACCATGTCCATGTAGTGCCCTATTTCATACGGAATATTACCAAGGTCATTTGAATGACATAATTAGTTGGTAATTGGTACTTTAGTATTTAGTTAGAATAAGTTAATTAGTAACTTATAATGTGGAGCTCTACTATTTGACTATATATATATAAAACCACAACTCATTAACATAATATTGTTTAATGAAATGTCTGTTACTCTGCTACACTGTCTCCCCCCCCCCCATCCTTTCATATGTGTCTTAACACATATCTCTGCTATTCCCTCTTGTTTCCATGGTAACGTCGTGGGGGGGGGTGGGGGGAGCCATGATAAGAAACACAGAGTCCTTCTTCATAGCTGGAGCATGGGGGCTTCCCGTCTCACTGCTTCTGGTGTTTTGTGTGTGTGCGTGTGTTTCCGGTTGTGTGTGTGTGTGTGTATTTCTGTGTGTGTGTGTTTCTGTGTGTGTCCGTGTGTGTGTGTGTGTGTGTGTGTGTGTGTGTGTGGCAGGGTCACTGGAGGGGAGCTGTTTGAGGACATCGTAGCCAGGGAGTACTACAGCGAGGCCGACGCCAGGTAGGCCCTGAATCTCGCTCCATGTTCCCGCTCTCGTTCTGTTTCCTGTCTGCCACTATTAATGTCTGTCTTCTATGGATCCGTTAATCTGTCTGTCTGATGTTCAGACCCCCTCACCCTTTTAGGGTGTGTGTTGTCTCTTACTTCTCCTCTTGTCTATTTTTCTTATTTGTTTCCTTCTTGATTTTCTCTCTTTTCTTCTGAGTTCTGTTTCGCACCCATTTCCTCGTCCACTAGTCACCTCTGCTCTTTCTCTCGTCCTTGTCCTGTTTTTCCATTTGGTTGCTCTGTACTGCGTCTCATTGGTTTTCCCATTCACCTTGTTTCTCCTCTTCTACTCTTTCACCCTTTTCTTTCTTCTTCGTTTGCCCTCAGACCACAGCATCACTAGTGTTTAAAGGACCCTTATTTTATCACAAGGTGTAAGTGTGATTAGCTATTACAAGCCATTTCAAAATGATGGGAGTGTCCACCCAGATATATGATGGATAGATCAGCATACCAGTTGGTACAGTCTACTGGTGACATCACTAGTGACATCACAATTTCGAAATGGCTTGTAATGGCTAATCCCACTCACACCTGGTGGTGAAATAGGGGCCCTTTAAGACCTACCTGTCCCACGCTCACATAGCAGAGGCCTGTAGGATGAATAGAGCCAGCATCCCAATACAGTTACAGTTAGTGTTCACTCCCTTCCATACTGTTTTCCTCCTTTCCTTCCTCTCCTCTGTTACTCATGCATTTAGCCCAAAGGAGGGGGAGCAAGCAAAACATGACATTAAAATTGCACAAGAGCAAGTTTGTGTGTGTATGTGTGTGTGTCCTTCTTTCTCCTGTCCTCATTTTCCCCAGCATTCATCATCTACTTGTCTTTCGCACCCCTTCACACACACACACACACATGCACACGCACGCACTCACACGCACTCATGCATGTACACACACACACACACACACACACACACACACACACACACACACACACACACACACACACACACACACACACACACACACACACACACACACACACACACACACATTTCACACAAGTTTCCGACCATGTCTCATGCCCACTCCTCTCGTTCCAAGTGACTCATCAACAATCAGAAAAGAAAGGGGGTTACATAGTGTGTGTGTACATGCTAATCGCACACACACACGCAGGGAAATAATCTAAATCAACCATGAATGAACCATGTGTATGTCAAGACACAGAATAAAAAAAACAAAAAAAGCATTTGGCGGTTATGCAGTATTGCAGTATAATAACACAAGTAACCAATGGCTGTGCAGCCACACTTGTGGTAGAGCCATGATACTGTAGTGCAATTGTAGTTTAACCATTGTAGCCCCAGCCAGAAAGGCTTCTCGGGGACATAAATAACATCAATGTTAATATAAATGACACAGCGTTGGGAAAAGTAAGTGTAGTTCCCCATTGAGCTATCCAATATACTGTAAGTCAAAGGGGGATTTATCTTCCCTCTGTGTGCCAGACAGGCTTTAAAAGAATGGATGTAATATGATAAAATACTGTTGGATTTGTAATGCATAGCCCTGCTCTTTTGTGGAACAGTATTTCCTGTATTTTGACACCAAAACGTCACCTTGATGTTTGGAAACGCTGTACAAAAACCTGTATTGATTTGATTGGACAGACACGTTGGACATCATGCTTGGAAGTTCTATGCCGTTTCTCTTGGGGGGTACAAACGGGATACAAATCCAATTGCCCTTAAACTCTTTTGCTTACATTTTTGTTAGTAGTCATTTAGTAGATGGCTTACAAATGGGTCTTGGTAGGTTGATAGATATACTGTGCTGATTATATATGTTTAAAAATACGGAGTATGAGTGTCAAAGGGGTTATATTGTATAGTGCCCGGCCCGCCTGCCTGCCCGTGTGGTGAAGATCTGACCTCGTAATCACTGCCTAATTCAGCCCACTAGTTCTCTCTCTCTCCCACCTTGTACCCTACGTAGCTCCACACACACACACACACACACACACACACACACACACACACACACACACACACACACACACACACACACACACACACACACACACACACTGTACCTTTATTTTCCCCTCTCTGGTGTATCTCAGTCATCCAGGCCAGTTCTCCGCACACCACCCTACTTGCACCCCAGGAGACCAGTAATAAGTGGGACTTTAATTAGCACTGATAATTAGTCACACACACACACACACACACACACACACACACACACACACACACACACACACACACACACACACACACACACACACACACACACACACACACACACACACACACAGTGTATCTTGCTTCAGGCTTCAAGTTAATTCATGGCACGTTCGGGTGCTACTGTCACATCATCTTGGTTGCCATGGCGAACCATGAAAAAAACCAATGGGTATATATTTTTTCTATACTGGAACCTATAAAAAAAACCAATACTACATAATTTAGGTAGCAGTGTGTTTTGATCCATTTTTGATCATTTTCCCAGCACCCTTTAGACGTAGGCTTAGACTTGCACGTACATTTATGAAAAGACATTCTGATGTCAAAAAGTTTGAGCTACTGCCAAGTTTTTTTTCAACATTAATAATAACCATTCAAACAAACAATTTCCAGTCGACCACAGGGTTTATATGCAGGGCATAGAAAGTCTCTATCAGGAGTCAATCCTGATGTGGAATTAAGCTGTGTCTCTGGCTCCTTCCATACAACCAGAGTCTTCTTACAAACACATCCAACTGCCGTGAGAAGAACCGCATCTTAATGTCCCTTCACTTTGGTTTCAACCTGGACACTCAAACTGGTGTCTTACTTTTGTACTTTTGAAAATTGTACAAAACCAATACCATTGGCCACACTGGCCCACATGTGTTTTCCCCTCTTGTACTTTGTGATCAAAGTTTTTTTATGAATCACAACAACAACAAATACAAAAGGACAACTCAATGACCAGACAGAAATCACACAAAGTCAGCAAAAGACAAGAACAAATGCGTTCCCGTCGGATCCACACAATTATTGCTGGGTGTGTTTCCCTCTTGAGAGGTGAAAGTGTGAACGCCGATCGAGCATAGTCGCTGGCTACAGCCAGTCCCCCACTCGTGGAATACATGCCACTGGTGTGGCTTCGGCGGTTGAGGGAACATCGTGTTGTGTGTCATTCCCCCAGGCCTAGACTCTCACTCCTGTGCTATTTTAACTCTCTCCCTGGCTGGCCCCGCGACTGTAGCGCTGGCTCGGCTCTCAGAGAGCACGCAACAGAGCTGGTTGTGCGGTGGGGGAGGAGAGGTGGCCGTCGTTCTCCATCTATCTGTCTCTCTGTTGATGTGTGTGTGTATATCGTGTGTGTGTGTGTGTATGTGTTGAGTGTGTAATCATATAGTACATGTTTGGACACACCGGTGTAAGCGCTCAGCATTATTTTATGTGCGCGTTTATTATCGTTTATCGTCTTTAAATGGTATTGTATCGTCATGAAACGGTATTTGAAGGTATTGACTTATCGTGATACCCAGTTTTATAGTCTAAATGATTTATGATTAGAACATGTGCCCTTAAAATGATCAAATATGAAGTTTCAAACGTCAGTGAGAAAGGAAAACTTGTTAGTGTGGTTACAAAGCAAGCCGCACTATTGTTATCATTTAACTCTAATAGCATACTTTAAACTACCATATACTTCAATGTAATGACCCTTTGTTCAACTGTTTAGAACGGTATTTTAAATTCATAAGTGTGTGTGTGTGTGTGTGTGTGTGTGTGTGTGAGAGAGAGAGAGTAAGATATGAAGGGTGTATAATGAGAGAAGAGAGAGATAAGTCATCCCTCTCTCAGGCCTCCTACTCGGTAGACACTATGTGGGTGTGAATCTGGCAGGCTTCCTGTATCCTGCTATTAGTCATATATCCTGAACATGTCGAGCTCTCACTCTACCACACGCACACGCACACACACATACACACGGACGTACACAGACACGCTCACACACTCATTTGTATAGACGGCACACGCACACAGACAGGCGCACACACACACACGCACATACTCACTCACGGATACTCATGATAAAAATGCATGCGTTCAAAGTAAGATCAAGATGTTCTCACACACATTATGGGATAAGCTAATGCACTCACAGCCAGGTACAGCTACTGCCTGCACAGTTTTACACCTGCATGGTGGAAAAACAACGACCTTTCACATCTACCCGTTGCTCCTATTTCATCCTCCTCCTCCTCCGACCGCTGTCGCGTCAATATTTCCTTTCCTTATCGTCCTTTTTTCTTTGCTTCTAGAAACCTTCATGTCTTCCTTTCCTCCTCCTCCTCCTCCTCCTCCTCCTCCTCCTCCTCCTCCTCCTCCTCCTCCTCCTCCTCCTCCTCCTCCTCCTCCTCCTCCCCTGTTCTGTTCTCTTCTGTCCCACCGGTTGGTGTGATTAGGTCTCACGGGCTGCTCCGCCGGGATCGCTCCTGTTTCTCATTCTTTTTTAAAAAGTGTTTTTTGTCTCCTCCACCTGCACTCCCCACCCACCACCACCACCACCACCCCTTTCTCTGTCCACATCTCTCTCTCTGTCCTTGTGTCTCTATCACTTTCCTCCCCTCTCCCCTTTGATTCCACTACTCCACTACTTTCACTGTTTCGTCTCTCATTTTGCCTCGCTTCAATCTGCCATCTCATGTACTCCCACGCCACACCCTGCTCTGATTTCACTCACCCATGCTATGTCTCTCTCTCTCTCTCTCTCTCTCTCTCTCTCTCTCTCTCTCTCTCTCTCTCTCTCTCTCTCTCTCTCTCACCCCATCCATCTTCCCACCCACCCCTTCCCTTCCTCTCTGTTTTGTCTTCACAGTCACTGTATCCATCAGATTCTAGACAGTGTTCATCACATTCACCAACATGACATAGTGCACAGGGACCTCAAGGTTAGTATATGTAGAGAAGCAGCTGCACCCCCTTCCCCAACCCCTTACTTCTCCTCTCCTCTCACATCACCTGTCCCCCCCCCTTGACCTTGCCTGCTCCCCTCCCTCTCTCCTTCTTCTCTGTCTCCTTCCTTCCATCTTTCCTTCTCTCCTTCGTGCCTAACCTTGTTCTACCTACTTCGTCTTGGGTGTCTTGTTGGCTTGTCTGGTCTTGTCTGCTTGTCTCTTGTTATGCTCAGATGTCTTGTTTTTTAAACCAACCTGTCTCACATTCCCGTCCACCTTACCCCCAAAACCCAAGCCATACCCCCCTCCCCTCCCCTGCCCCCACCCCCCCCCACCCCCCCTCCCCTCCCTGGTCAACTTTCAAACTCCTCAAACCAAATGCTGGTTAACTTACAACAAAACCTGCACCAGCACCAACCAAAAGCAAACTCACACACACACACACACACACACACACACACACACACACACACACACACACACACACACACACACACACACACACACACACACACACACTTCCCATCTCTTAGCCTGTATAACATGTGCTACTGACTACTATACTCAGCCATCATGTTGGCCAAACTAGAATTTCTTCAGCCTAGCATTGATTTTCCATTAATGATAAGCTATCGACCACTTGTCACTCAACCTTATGTTATTTGTAACGTCGCCGGGACATTTTGTAGATCCAAAACAAAAGGACTTAGTCCAACTCACATTTCAATTCATCACATTTCATTTGTTTCGTCATATGAAGCATGAATTACACGACGTGTTTATGCTGCTGTTAGTTCAGTATATCACATGCATGGGTGAGGGTTGAGTCTGAAAAGCGATGGTGATCTTGAATGTTATTATTAATCATGATGCAGTTCAATGTGTTAGCTTACATGAAATATTAGCTGTGACTATCATGATAATGATAGCCTCACCTAGCCTCGCCTGTGAGGACGTTAAACACATTCCAACCATATGAGGTGTGGTGTATCTCACGTAGGGTTAACACTCAGGGGTTCGATTCCACCAACTGGCATCTAATATGTGTCTATGAAGATAGACACATATTAGGTTTTAGCTGAAAATATGGTTGATGGATTGCTACAGTCCACGTTCACAAACACCTACACAAAATCGCTCCACGTAGCCTGGAGGACGTGTGTGTGTGTGTGTGTGTGTGTGTGTGTGTGTGTGAATAGATGGCACATGCAGCATGCTCCCACGCACTCTTTTCATTGGCTGAAACCGTTTTGTCCTTGACTGCGGGTCGCACACATTTTGTTCTATCATTTTATTCTATCATTGATTGTTGCTGTGCTTGTGTGTGTGTGTGTGTGTGTGTGTATGTGTGTGTGTGCGTGCGCACGCGTGTGTGTACCGCTGGTGCACGCGCATAGACATTCATGCACAGTGCTGCAGGTTTGGCTCTGACCTGCCCAGTATTTATTTATCAGGGGACCTTTAGAAACGAGACCCAGGATTCCAATTTATAGCAGTGAACTTTAAAACCATGCCAGTACACACCTCTCTCTCTCTCTCTCTCTCTCTCTTTCTCTCTCTCTCTTTTCAATCGCTCAAAGTCACATGGATCAAATAAACGTTAAATTAGTAGACAGTTCAATAACATGTAGCGTTAGCATTACAGTATATTCAGTTTTTTGTCTTTAGAGTTTAATCTAAAGACCATTTTGTTACATAACTTACTTAACACACACCCTCACCCCGGGTGCATACTCTCAGCACATATGTATGCGGACACGCATACTTTGTCATCACACACACACAGCTCTGCACCATTGATGAAGTGTACGTGTGTAGCATCTCACTCGATGGTTGATCCTATGGATCTGTCCCCTCTGGACATGACCATGACCACGGCATATAGGCTTAATATTTCTACAGTGTGACGGGCAATATTGCGAAATAAACCCAGACAGGGTGATGCGGGTCTTGAATCACCCTGAAGGGGTTTATTTTGCAATAATGACCGGCTCGCTGTACATGATCCTGCTTATTACACGACTGCTTACTAAAGGAATCAATAATTTGAAAGAAAATATTTTAAAAAGGTGTGTTATTAGATGTTATTGTTTTAAAAATGATTTTATTGCTTCCGCAAAAAAACACTGTCCATTAAACACTGTCCATTAGACGCAACCATCTCTTATTCATAGCAGCCGTCTGCTATTCAGAAATATCAGACCGTAGAATGCAGTAATTGACTAAACTGAATCGAGTATTCAACAAAGCCGTGTAATAAATATATATATATATATATATATATATATATATATATATATATATATATATATATATATATATATATCTATATATATATATCACAGATGTTTGTCAGACTGAGGATAACACCACCACACTTCCCCTCACTCATAGTACCTCCACGACAGATCCTCCAAACGTCACTATTTTTAAACCCAAGACTTTTCCCTCACCCTCTCCCCTCTCCGCTCTCCCCTCTCCCCACCCCTGATTAACAGTCAGCCAGGGAATCACTGCCATGTTCATTACCTCAGTCCACCTCTTGGCAGGCTGTGCCAGGCCTTCAGCGGCGTAGCCTCCAATAGATTAGCATAGAAGTCTTTAGAGTCCAGTGGACACCTGTTGGCTAGGAAGAACAGTACACCCCCATGGCTTAAAGTGCGTTGACTTGAGACTCGCTGGGGCGCCGTACGCGTCGCTAGGCCGGGCGTTGTGTTCTCGAGCGCGGCAAGTTTAAAACGCACACAAAATCACCCACAGCTTAAAACATTCATGTCTTTTTGGAAACTGTACTGCAAATCTATTTGTTTGGCGCGTTACGGCATGCGGCGCGCCGGGTCAAAGAGAGTCCCATCTGCTAGGTGGGGCGCATTGGCCCCTCCCTGACCTGAAATTGCCACGCCGCGTCCCCATCATAAAACAATGGAGTGGGTAGCGCACGTTGTCTTAACGTGTCTCAAGTGGACGCACCCTAATGCTGCCGCTAAGGAAACAACCCGCCCTGGTTGCATTTCACCACCACACTGTCCACGCATGTCTGAATGTCAGGAAAACCACTTGCTGTCACACAGAAGGCTTCTAGACTCGTGCCCCGGGGATTCAGCTCCTCGCTGCGGCTGAGCCCTGGTTGGTTGTCTTAGTAATAAGAAAATAATAACGATTGATTTAATCGATTGAGCGTATTTCTTGAATCCAATGCGCTGGAACAACAGGTGGTAAAAGCAACAAGAAAACAATAACGTAAAATAACCATAGGTCATTATAGGCCTTATAGGGCGAGGGGGGGTGGGGGGGGAGTAAAAGACCAGCAACAACAACAACAACAACAACAACACGACCCCCCCCCCCCCCCCCCCCCCCAGCCCCACCACAAAACTCACCCATCCGCCCCCCCAACCCCCCCAACACACACAGCTATATCCCCCACCCCCCGAAAAAAAAAAAAAAGCCTTACCACCCCCCCCCCCCCCTCACCCCTCCCCACAGTAAGCCCCCTGACCCTTGACCCTTGCACGGATTGAAGCTCTGCTCAGACTAACATGCGCCCCCTGGTGTTTGCATGCAGTCATTGCATCCAGCAGATCCTGGAGGCGGTGCTTCACTGCCATCAAATGGGTGTGGTGCACCGGGACCTGAAGGTGAGTGGCAGCTGTCAATCAATGTGCTATCCTTTTCAAAGAGTGTCCTTTTCTGTTCATTGGTGTAGTATGTGCCTGTGTGTGTGTGTGTGTGTTTATGCAAAGTGTTTGAAATCTCTTTACAGGTCTGTGTGTGTGTACATTTTTGAGCAATTATCAAATACTGTTTCCCTTATGTCACAGCTGGAAGGTATTTCAAAAGTCTGTCTCTTGGATTTGTGCAGGCAGGAACTCAAACATGACCTCACATACGTGGAATAAACTGGTGCTAATATGTGTTATGTATGTGCTATAGCTTGCCTGGCAGTGCTTCACTGATCGGTACATTTAATATGAGTCAACCTCCACTCCAAATTCAACCTCCACCCCACCTATTGAAGAGGACTGGGTGACTAATCTGGAGAAAAGGTTTCTACAGGAAAAGCATTTGAATGGCAGATATACTCTGTCATCCTTTTGCAACATCGCCACTCGTAACGTCCCAGTTCCAGGCCTTTCACTATTGCGATGATAAGGGCAAGGGTGACGGTTGATCTATTCTTTGAATTTTAACTCTTACTCTTTATCTCAAGTAATTGCGGAGGTCAGAGAGGAAGACTTAGTGAATAACCATTGACTGCTGCTGCCAACAATGCAGTACATTAGAGGATTGTATTTGACATCCAGCCTCTATTAAGGCAGGTAACAGTCTTCATCTAATCTAGTCACCTGCTTTGATTCGAGTGTTGTACCAATGTCCAACACAGACCTGTGTGGGTGTGTGTGTGTGTGTGTCTGTGTTGCATATTGTGTTGCATATTGTGTTGCATGACGCTGTCTTATTAATCGGCCTGCCTTATGCAAATGTCAGCACGGGCATACCGGCCAAGGCGTGTTGTGTTGATCAGAACTGTTGTGGCTGTGGCTTTATTTAGCGGACACGCCTATCGGGTTTCACACGCCGGGAGGGGTTTCATGCAATAGGTCATAGTGTGATGACTCTGGACTGTCCCGCTAGCAACATCCTTCCAATTAGGAATTAGGTCATGGCAAAATGAAATAAGCACGCAGATGAATTCAAATTGGCATGTGAGCAGATAAACATAGTACTGCTATTCACGTTATCGACATGGAAATTCTTCTTCTGACTAAAACGGAGGGAGACCGAGGCCACGGACATGCTGTTCAGAATGATGAACGAATTATGAAAGTCTCCATAACTTTGGATGTTTGCATTGACTTGGAGACCGGTTCTGATTACACACTACCACCTTCTGCCTAAACTGGAGTGCCCTTTTCATGGAGGCCGGCGTCTCCTCCACTTCTTCCTGTGAAGAAATTTGAGCAGATGGAGGAATGCTACAGCAGCTCCCGCTGTCCTATCCTGCCGAGAGAGAGAGAGAGAGAGAGAGAGAGAGAGAGAGAGAGAGAGAGAGAGAGAGAGAGAGAGAGAGAGAGAGAGAGAGAGAGAGAGAGAGAGAGAGAGAGAGAGAGCGCACGCTTGGATCCATTCCATCTGAAACTCCCACACATGACCTGCTGTCCAGTGCGGATTTATCCCTCCCCTCTCTCCCGTCTTTCTCCCTTGATTAAAGCACTCGGCGTATGCACCGATTGTGCGTACAAAGCGCCCATGCACATCGGTACAAAATGAAAGAATGCACAGGGCGGCACTAGAGCTTCTTGCTTGGACAAACTATCACCCCAGCTATCTCTACATGCGAGCACATGTCGCCCTGGTTGCACGCACGTTGCCTCCCTCTACCTTTTCAATGGGAGCTCAGCTTAGGCTTCATCAGATTTTCCGCCCACCAACGTTTTTCATGGATTACCTTACTGCTACACTGTTGGCGGGTCTCGCTAGTAGTGCATGAAGCGCAGACCGAGCGCTGGCGCCAGGAGAGTAATAACACGTAGGAGGCAGAGCGCCTTGGGATTACCCACTCGCTCCCTTGTGTGCGCTCAATCTCTGTCTCTCTCTGTCTCCTCTCTCTCTCTCTCGGTCTCCTCTCTCTCGGTGCCTATCACTCGCTCCATCGCTTCGGCTTGTCAGCCTGCAGTTGACCCCCGCTGAGCATCTCAGCGTTTCTCAAAATGCACGACTGCTCCCTGGGTGAGAGGACGGTTCTGAGGAGGGTTTCTGTTGGCGGGTGCAGGAGATTTTGTGGAAGGAGTGGAGGGATAGGGTGGTGTAGGCAGAGAGTCCCACAGAGGGTTAAACTAGGGCTAGGCTGTGGGCCCTTGTCCTCCTGTGGGTGTGCAGGTGTGTCAGGAGGACCCATGAGCGCCGTCTCAGTAATGGTTACGCTCAGGTGACACTCAGGAGGGACCTCATTAAGTCATCATTGGTGTCTAGGAAAGTCGGTGCTTCCAGCTGATTGGCCTGACCAGACTTACTTGGGTCCTAATGTCCTATTCCGGTTCGCCAGGTAATATTATTTTGAAATTGTTCTCAGTTAAAAAAAAAAAAAAGTAGACGGAGAAGCGGAGAGGGACATAGAGACCGGTACTATAGAGCTGAGCCCTACTCGGGTCGAGGGTAATGAGGTTCGCTGCCTTATCTGGGCCGCGGAGATGGCGCTCACGGAGCGAAAACTCTCCACGAGAGAGACTATAAAACCCCTCGGTCCATGGCAGATTTTGTTCAAATAGGGATTTGTTGATGCTTGATTAAGCCTGGTTGTCTACATGAATGCTTGCTATGTAGGAGCGAATAGGCTGCCCTGGTTGAGGAAAAGGTCTGCCTAATTACCATGGGACGTCTTTTGAGGAAAAACGCAAAGCCTTGCGTGTGTCGACAAAGATGTACCAAAGCACTTCTAAATAACAACGTTCCCTCTTGGTCCAACACGGCACCGTGTGACATTTTGTCTAAACCAGTGACAAAAGGCTTACAACAAAGACATCCTTCCATTTCAAATAGTCATTTGCAAGCATTGATTGGGCTGTGAGTCTGTGGTAGCTCCTCTTGACCTGCGCTAGTTGTTGTCTGTGAGTGTGTTTTCTACCCCCCTGCCCTCCGTCATGAGTGTCAAGAGATCTCACCATCTACTTTCTTCCTTCGTCCACAGCCAGAGAATTTGCTCCTAGCCAGCAAATGCAAGAACGCAGCGGTGAAGCTTGCCGACTTTGGTCTGGCCATCGAGGTGCAGGGGGAACAACAAGCATGGTTTGGTATGTATATATCACTGGGGACAAATCCCACTTGGTTTACCTGTAGTTGATGCAAGAGTAACATTTAGGTCAACACATACTCGCATCACTGAAATATATAACATTAATAACATCAAAGCTTTTCCTTTCCCTGTCAGCACATTTTTAAAACCGTAGAATGTGATTAAATTACCTTGGGCACAAAAAATGGATGCGTTTCTAATAGGATGTTGCGGATTTCGTGTTTGTGTGTGTGTGTGCGTGTGCATGCGTATTTCTGTGTGTCTGTGCGTATTTCTGTGTGCCCACCTTGTGTGTGTGTGTGTTTGTGTGTGTGTGTGTGTGTGTGTCAGGGTACCTGCGGAGGTAATACAAGTATTTAAAAAATGTTAATTTAAAGCCTTAAAAGGCATTAAAAATATAATTTGCAAAGGTCTTAAATATTTTTTTTAGCATTTTATGTAAAATCGATATTTATGTGCCTCCCACGGCAGGATACTTCTGTTGTCAGACAAGCAGCACTGCATTATTGTCATTACATTTGCATACTTCCAGGTTGAGGAATGTCATTTGAAATCGGTATCAAATTGTGTTCCAAGTGGGATTAAAAAGTCTTAAATTTAACTGGTTGAAACCTGCAGATACCCTAGTGTGTGCGCATGTGTGTGTGTGTTTCCGCATGAATCTGTGTGTGTGTTTGTGTGTGTGCGCACACACACATTTGTGTGTGTGTGTGTGTGTGTGTGTGGGGGGGGTGGGGGGTAACACATGTTTGCTAATGCAAAATGCTAATCGCTACATGTGTTCTTGCTGTAGGGTTTGCGGGGACACCCGGGTATCTGTCCCCAGAAGTGCTGAGGAAGGAGGCGTACGGCAAGCCTGTGGACATCTGGGCCTGCGGTGAGCACAGCAGCCGAGGAACGCTCACGTTCAGACTAGACGCCAGGAAGAGCTACCGTGTCACATGGGTTCTAGTCACACTTCACCATGTTTTTTTTCTAGCACATGAGGCTGTTCATGTAATTGTCATGTGTGTGTGTGTGTGTGTGTGTGTGTGTGCGCGTGCGTGTGTGTCTGTGTCTTAGGGGTGATCCTGTACATCCTGCTAGTGGGTTATCCTCCTTTCTGGGACGAGGACCAGCACAAGCTGTACCAGCAGATCAAGGCTGGCGCCTACGATGTGAGCTCCTCCCTCTCTTCTCTCCCTCTTCTCTTTTCTCCCCTATTTTCTGTTTTTTCTTCACATTTTTTCTTTGTCTCTTTTTCTCTCCTCTCCGTTTTTCTTTCTTCACGACTTTTTTCCGTCGTCTCTTTTCGCACCTCCTCTTTCTCTTATTCTCTGTTCTCCTCCTCTTTCCTTTCCCACACACATGTTCCTCTTCTCCACTTCTCCCTTTTTTCTTCTGCTCTTCCCCTATGAGGAAATGGGTGATTTCTGATCAATTCATGTATTCACTGTTTCCTCTCCATCTGTGCTAGCAATGGCTGCCCTCCTCTCGCCTCCTTTCTCCTTTCTCCTCTCCTTTCCTATTTTTCTTTCATTTCCTTGCTTTCTCTTCTTGCTTTGTTCCTCCCCTCCTCTCATCCATCTCTCCACTCTCCTTATGCTTTGTCCCACAACATCATATTTTCCCTCTCTGTGTTTCCCTCTTCAACTCTGTTCTTTGCTCCTCTAATCGTCTATTAGGGGTTGGGGGAAAAAAAATCAATTCAGTATCGTGTTTTTTTCTGACCATTTTTGTATCTTTTTCTAATTTCTGTAGTTATTTTTTAGATTTAAACCCAGAAGTGTATGATTCATCTCCCATGGTTCCCATGGGCAAGTAAACCAAATCCTTAAAAATTGCATACATCTGGAATCGGCACCCAAATATGGTGATAGTATGGAATGGGCAGATGAGCATATTGTCCCAGCCCTGCTGGTCGTCTCCTCTTTCATTCCTGTTCCCAGTCTTCTCTGTGTCTTCTTTGTGCTCCTGCTTCCCTCTCCGCTCTCCTCCCTTCCCTTCTCTCTTCTGCCCTTGTTCTTTTTCCAGACGTTGAGCTTGTGTAACTTCTTAGCCTCGTTTGAATGGGCCGTGAGCATAGGCGTCAGTTACGCTGGGGACGAGTACCCACCAGTTTTCGTCAAGATTCATTTTGTCCCCACCACTTTTAAAAATGTGCAAACCAATTGCGACCGAAAAAATCCCCACATACTCAACCGAAACCGTCAAGTCTAAATCATGCGATAGGCGCGCACGATGACATGACATCTCCCCCCCCCCCCCCCCCCCCGTTGACAATCGCGTACCCCCCCCCCCCCCCCCCCTCCATCGACAATCGTGTACCACCCCCGTCGCCCCCCCGTCGCCCCCCCCCCCCCCCCCCCCCCCCCGATCGACAATCGCGCCCCCCCCATCCCCACCACTTCTAAAACCAAACTGACGCCTGTGGCCGTGAGTGAACTACGGGAGCCGGCGCGAACCCCAAAAATGTCTTTATCACAGCCCTCACGCAAGGTTCATACGACAATTTGTCGCGTGTCGCACCCCTCCGGAATTTTTAAGCTCTGCAAGCAGAGTGTGCAAACGGCCGTCCATGGCAATGTTACGGCGAAAACGGCAACTTTAAAAGCTGTGCATGGACTGTCTGCGCACTTCACGAACGGCGCATCACGACGACTATAAATTCTGCTTTATTCACCTAGCTGCCATCTTGGTTCTATCTTGGTTCGAAACGCTAGCTGGATGGTGGGACTGAATGTGGAATTGTGCATTCCACTGAGAGAAGTCAAATAGTTTGAACCGTAGCTCAATAGAGGAACTATCTATACCTCCCCGATTAATGAAGAGCGTAGAGGTGGTCATGTTTCTTATGAAGATGAAGGTGTGGTTGATGATGAGACACTGATCGTTAGAAAGTGAATATTGTTCAGCTGATGGCCCGCTTACATCATTACCACTCACATGTCAGCGCTCCTACATCAAATAAAGCCTGTCTGTCTGTCTGTGTAGTTCCCGTCTCCTGAGTGGGACACTGTGACCCCCGAGGCCAAGAACCTGATCAACCAGATGCTGACCATCAACCCAGCCAAGAGGATCACTGCTCAGGAGGCACTCAAACACCCATGGGTCTGCGTAAGTATTCCGCTAAACACCGACAGACAGACAGACAGATAGCTAATTAAACAGACAGACAGACAGATTGTCTGTCCAATAGATGGAGAGAGAGGGAACTGAGAGACAAAAATAGACTCTTCAGAAAAATCTCTTCAGACAGCTGGGATAGAAAGACAAGAATAAGGAGAACTCACACATAAGCAAAACGGATGATTACAGATAGATACTGGAGACAAACTGACGGACAGAGAGACAGACGGCTGGGAGTACGGCCAGCCGAGGGTAACGGCGATCAGACAAAAGCTTGAGTGAAGCAGACACTGATGTAGATGGAACCCAGACAAGCAGATTGATTCATATTGACCACAGACCTCATGTATTTAAATGAGATGATGTCATGCAACCAAACCTTGCACACTCCAAAAGTGCTTGGACACGCGCACGCGCGCACACAAACACACACACACACACACACACACACTCACTCACTCACTCACTCACTCACTCACTCACTCACTCACTCACTCACTCACTCACTCACTCATACACAGAAATGCACTAGAGAATAAACCAGATTTAAAATTTTGGAGTTGACTTTGTCAGCTTTGTTAGAAGATCACAAATGGCAAGTTACATTTTTTTCTCCTCATGTATTATTGTACGTCTTCCTCCTCTTCCTCCAGCAACGTTCCACGGTGGCATCCATGATGCACAGACAGGAGACCGTGGAGTGCCTGAAGAAGTTCAATGCCAGGAGAAAACTCAAGGTGTGTGTGTGTGTGTGTGTGTGTTTGTGTGTCAGGGTGTGACCTCCATATTAGGTCTAAGATGTAACGTGTGGCTACTGTCGCAAAGTACTTTATTTAAAAAAGTTATTTGCGTCTTTTGCCACGGTCCCCTGTCATTTCTGCACATGCTGTTTAATGAAGACAAAGGGTAGCTTGTAACAGACGTCACGTAACAAACGTCACATGCAAGTGAACCGAAGTGACCTGAAGTGACCGGTCTGGTTGTTGTTGTTCTCGTAACAGGGGGCCATTCTCACTACAATGCTGGTGTCTCGAAACTTCTCCGGTAAGTGCTGAGCGTCGCAACTTTTACGTAACATCATCATAAAACCAGCTCTATCTAACGAGCCATTTTGCACCTTTTTACCTTTAGAATCAATGGATTTTAAAGTATGTATTTTGTATTGTGTACTGCTTTATCTTTATGGCCACTTGAAAAGGCAGTGGTGGGTGTGTGTTTGATGAGTGTGTTTGTAAGTGTTGGATACATGGGTGAAATGGATACACTCTGATGAGGGGGAAGAATAAAAAAAAGTTGACATCATCATGGGCTGTGTTCGAAATCGCATACTATGCACTACATACCCAATATGTGTACTTTCGTTCAACAAACGTTTGTGTGAATTAACAGTATATATCTTTCTGGACGCACTACTCAGCTTGTTATATTCACCTTACTTCCTGAGAGCCTCCTTGCCGGTTGCCTAGCAAAGTGAAACCTTTTAGTTATGCCAGAGCTGCCTTAGTTGCTGTCCACCATTTTGTTGTCATCACTACTGCATTGCATTGTGGGATATTTATACTGTATACTGTAATACTTCCCTGGAAATAGTATGCACTTCACATACTATTGATTTCATACTGTTTTAGCGTACTAAATAGTTGGTACTGATAGTATGGAATTTCGGACGCAGCCATGGAGTCATAGATCTTGTCTGTGTCTGTCTGTGTGTATTTTGTATCCGTGGATCTATGTATTTCTGTTAGCTTTTGTCTGTATATAAAAAGCATTCATCTACATAGGAGATTGCTGGGCTGAGAATTCACAGCATTACATCTCTCTTTCTCTCGCTCTTTCACGCACACGCACACGCACACACACACACACACACACACACACACACACACACAAACACAAACACTTGTTGCTGTGACACCACCCTTCAATACACTTGGCTTCTTGAGAAGTGCTCTGTTATTCAAGTTGGGTCAACCTGGCAAGAGAAAGAAATGGCGAGAGATGGTGAGATAGAGAGAGAGCGAGAGACAGAGACAGACAGAGACAGACAAAGACTGAGAGATGGAGTAAGATTGATAGGGAGAGAGGGGGGAGAAGTAACAAGCGAAGGTAATTCTTCTATCAAAAGAAGCAAAGAAGCATAGTGAATCATCAGACTCAGGGTAACACTGTTTAATGTGGCACGACGGAGAGAAAGAGAGACATTAGGTGTTTTATCTTAATCATGTACTGTGCAGAATATTCACATGGCGCTTGTCAAAGTCCACGTATAAGTGCTTGTTAGAATTGAGGCATTGTATTGAAACAATAGCATCTGATTATGAGTTCCTGCAACCACTCAGTAGTTGAGGAAATATTACAAACTTAACTTCACGCAATCCAGCAATCTTTTTGTTTTATCCATGGACATTGCATTTCTCTAAATGACACAACCCCACATGTACTTAATGTATTATTCTGCACAATAAACATACAAAAAATAATTTCCCTGTAGCTAACTTAATGCTTTTTCTTGTTGCAGTGATTTGAGATTAGACACGACTCAAAAGAAACAAGAGACTGAAAGCATGATTAAAGTCACTGGCTCTGCACCAGGAACCAGTTCCATAAGAACGCAGTCACAAGAAAGAAACACAACAGTTTGCGCACCGTGCTTTTTGTGTGTGACAAATACGTATTTGTTGTGTTCTCTCTGTGATATATACATACCCCCTCAATTTATTTGATCAACTTTATTCATCTTATTAACTTCTTATTAACTTTATTTATGCCCTCTCATTTCTATTTTCTCAACCCCCCCCCCCTCTCTCTCTCCCTTCTTCCCTTCCTCTTTTCATTTTCCTTTTCCTTTTTCCTTCCATCTTCTTCTCTTTCCTTCATCGCCTTTCACTCACTCTCTCTCTCTTGCTCTCTCTCTCTCTCTCTCTCTCTCTCTCTCTCTCTCTCTCTCTCTCTCTCTCTCTCTCTGTGTGTGGCTGGGTGTCTCTCTTTCCCTCTCTCCCTTTCTTCTCAATCTCTCTCTCTCTCTGTATGGATGGGTCTCTCTCTCTTTCTCTCTCTGGGTGTCGTGGACACTAACAGTTGGCAGCAGACAGTCCACCGCTCCAGCGTCGGTCACCGCGGCGGCGGCTGCGGTGGCTGCCGCTGCCGGCACCACCGCAGGGCTGGTGGAACAAGGTAGCACAGGGCCTGGGACACGCCTAGGGTGTGATTCCCCCCTCCTCTCCCCCATCTTCTTCTGTCTCCTCCTTCTCCTGGCATGGAAGCTCAGAGCATGATGGCAGACCTGTCCTCTGCACCTCCCTCCCTATCGGTCACCCATGGGTTCATCTGCAGTGCCTTGTTTTCTTCTACTTGCACATAAGACACGTTATCTCTCTCTCTCTCTCTCTCTCTGTCTTTCTCATGTCCTCTCACTCTCTCTCTACTCTTGATAGGGCAGTTGCCAGTGCCCATCATCGCTCGCTATGGCTTCTAACTCTCATCCAGTCTCTCAGTGCAGCCTTGGAGCATGCCCCGCCTGCCCCCCCTGGACTCTAGCCTGTGCCTCTCTTTTGTGTCACTCTCCTCTCTCTCTCTCTCTCTCTCTCTCTCTCTCTCTCTCTCTCTCTCTCTCTCTCTCTCTCTCTCTCTCTCTCTCTCTCTCTCTCTCTCTCCCCCTCTCTCCCTCTCTCTCTCTGGTCATGTTCCCATGTGTCACCTCTGACCTCACAAGTCTCTCTGTACTACCCCTATACTAATCATTACTTTGTCTGTCTTTATCTTTCTCTGGTGTTCTTTCATACCCATAATCCTTTGGGTGCATTCATTCATATACCCTATCTTTACCTCCCACATGTGGTCTCAAGCACATATCCTCCTTTTTTTTTTTATTTTATTTTTTTTTTTTACATATCTCTCTCTCTCCCTCTTTCTCTCTCTCATTCTCTCTCTCTTGCCTCTGTCCCTTCTCTGTCTGAGAATGACGATGAAAATTGCACACCCACCTTTACTTTAGAGAATGGAACGACCCGCGTGTCGCCCAGTGAATGCTGCATGGAGCGCTGGCCTAGTGCATGCGCTGCTGCAAGGGGGGGGGGGGGGGGGGGTGTTTCTGGTGCACGGTTAATAATGCTGTGTAGTGATGCAAGACTGGCTGGGTTCTCAGGGGACACCACCAAACCCCCCTGTATTTCAGTTGAAGCGTGTTTCAGAAGTGCACATAATCTAAATAAATAATTCAAGCATTACAGAAAGCTGTCATTACATGGTAGTCATCATCCGGTCCAATATATATTTGGTAACAGCTGCACATGTTCCCTCCACAATGACTCTCTTGCTGTGTAGTGTTTATGTTTAGTTAAACAGTAAGTCTCATTTAGATTAGCAACTTTTTTTTTTTTACAAGACAGCCCTGTATACATTTACAAAAAATATGAATACAAAATACAAGATACATCGACAAACATACAAAAAATGTATGTATAAATGAATACAAACAATATAATTCATACAGGCAGGCAGGTTAAAGGATAAGTGGGGGCCATGCATGCTGAGCCAGCACTCAAACCGGGAGCTGTGCTGCTCTCTGTGTTTCTACCAGGACTTCGTGGTCCTCTTCGCGTCCCTCACTCTCCACGATCAAATATTCATAGTGCACTGCCTCTGCGCATCGGGGTCACTCTACCTCGCCCGCCCACTCGCTCCCTTGCTGGAGGGCTCTACCACTACTACTACTGCTTCTACTTGTACACAGGAATGCACACATATACATAAAGCGGTGGTTCCCAACCTCAGGGTCTAGACCCCACTTGGGGTTGCCTGATATGCATATGGGGTCGCTGCTGACATAAGCTATAGATATTTGATGATCCATTATAGCAAACCATTTATTTTTAAAAGTTCTCAGACATCTTGTATATACTGTATACGAAGCGACTGCCTAATCACTCATAGCCACGAACAAACTACTACTAACCACTTAGTGTGTAGTGGAGCGGTGCTAACCGGCGGACGTTGAATGGGTAAAAACAATTTGTGTGGAAGCAGATGCACGAAAGTCAAAGTTCGGGTCGCAAACATTATCAGAGCTAGAAATGCGGTCACGGGCCAAAAAAGCTTGGGAACCACTGACGGAGAACACACATTGGTTCCCGTTGGTACAGTCAAACAGAGAGGAACAAACTCGTACGGAAACACATGCATGCACGCAGGGTCGTAGTGGTCGTGGGTAGCCTGGCAACCAGACCAATCTGCCAGCTCATGTTTTATTTGCTCCGGCAGATACGTCCGGCCCCCCTCCCGTTCAGACAGGTTTGCGGGGTCGGGCCAATCACAACCGTTTATCTAATATGGGGCGTGTCTGATACAATGTACAGAGGAGCGCCGGTGAGGCATTTTCGTAAAAAACAACTGAGATGGCTGCCGCTGATGCGGAAAGTTGAATCGGCTATCGCGACAGAATTATACGAACTGGACGGTATATTTTCTCTAAAGGAAGAATAAACAACCGCACTTAAAGCTTTATATTGATAAGAAAGATGTGTTTGCCGTACTTCCGACAGGATTTGGTAAAAGTTTAATTTACGTCACATTTTGTTGCACTGATTGGTTGTCGGTCTAAATTAAATCTTTTGTTAATTTTCAAAACTCTAATAGTAGTGAAAACCAACCAAGTATGGGGAAGTTTGCAAGTAGGTTGTTAAT
>JAOPHQ010004834.1:0-67012 GCA_030340625.1 Merluccius polli | reverse complement strand
ACAAAGAATAGGGACGAAACACCAGTACTAGGCTGGCAAGACAAAAAATATCGGCCCACAACTTCAATTGTGCAAAATAAAGTTCATAGAACTTCTCAAAAAGTAGATACTTGATAACTTCAAAAAGGGTAAAGCAAAACAAAACAGCCCTAAATACCTCACTGTCTAAGGTCTTCAGGTGGTTCCGATACCTATAGGCCCGTTTGCTCAACAAAAGACTATGGTCGATCAATCATCAAACCCGGGCGTGCTAAATAGGGCTACCACCCAAAAGTAAAGCAGAAAACAACAAACAGACTATCTAACTAAGGGTGTATGCAAAAACAGAGAATTGCCAAAACCTACAAACGTCGTTGGATCTTCTTGAAAAATGGCCTAAAAAACCGCAAAAAATAGCCTTAATAAAAATGGTCCAATTAAAGAACGGACGAGCCCCCAATTATGTTACGGCTGAAACCGAACATAAGAGGGACAACAAAAAGGGCTCAAAATCGATTTATTAACAGAAAATGGTATTTAACAAAAACTAGGCAAACAATTATGCCAAAAAGACAAGTAGCGGTGGTAGCGGCAGCGAGAGGAGAATGGATACGGGTGAACGGGTAGTAAACAAGAAGACCGCACCATGGCAGGTGTGTAGGGCTTTAATAGTGGAGGCCCCGCCCCCCTCCACCTGGATACAGGTGGAAGAAAAGGCGCAGGTAATAGCGGTGGCCGACGGCTCCTCGTAACGCGGAGGACATGGGAGGTAGGCTACTACTATATCTACACTTTACTGTCTATTGTTCTTCATATACCATCTCTAGCTCCTCGTATTAAAGTACTAACACTACCAACAACATTATTAACACGTTAAGAAACGAAACATCCTCAATACGCTAAACTACAAAATGGTTGACTTCCTCATCTGTGTCGCACTCGCTTTTTTGGAGACAACTCTTTTAGATATTTTAACGCACACACGATAAACATTAAGGACTCTATTTCATATTTATTTCAATATAAACAACGACTCTACACAAATAAAGACATTCCTATAGGGTGTGTGTGTGTGTGTGTGTGTGTGTGTGTGTGTGTGTGTGTGTGTTTTACCTTCACTTTCCCAGCCTCCTTTCATCGTGTAAAGGTCGTGCTGAGCAGACTGTGGCCATCTGATATTCTCCATATACTCTCTATGTGGACACTTAGAGGCCTTATATTACATACTCCAACATTCAGCTGCTTTCTCTTGTTTTAAACACTAAACGTTGACTTCCTCACTCTTCATTCCCTCTCTTTTACTCTTTTATTTGATAACAATAATTATTCTCATTAGTATTATTATTATATAAAAATGTTGATGATAATAATAATAATTATGGTTATTATTATTGTTATTATTATTATTATTATTAATACTATTATTTTTATATAATATTATTATTATTGATACTATTATTATTATTACAGCCGTCCTGTTTATTACCAGGAAGCACTTTACTCTATACAACTATGTGTGTGTGTGTGTGTGTGTGTGTGTTATGTCCCCCCCCCACTATTGTGTGTGTGTCCAGGTCTCCAGTCTACTATGGATGAGGAGACAGAGGAGGGGGGTCCTCCCTCTAAAACCACTCTGTCTGGGGAACATGGCCGCCACAGCGGAGCTAAGAGGTAAGAAGAGGATCTCTGACTGTGTGTGACTGTTGTCCATCTCAGAGCTCAGCAGTGATATATCATCACACCATCATTAGTCTGAGTAAAAGCTGTGTGTGTGTTGTGTTGAAGCCCAGAGCAGCAGGAGAGAGCAGACTCCCCTGGACCCAGCTGTGTCTCCATGAAGAGTGACCGGTCTATGGATCCACCTGTTACGTTTAAAGATGGAAATCAGTCTATTGAGAAGAGGTAAGGATTTGTTAGAGATGATCAAATACAATAGTTGAATATCCTCTATTATCTATCTGTGTTAAACCTGGTCACACAGGTGTTTCAATTAAATACTTTCCAGAAAGCGACGTTATATAAATATTAGTGGTGGGCCGTTATCGGCGTTAACGCGCTGCGATAACGCGAGACTCTTATCGCGCGATAAAACAATTAGCGCCATTAATCTATTCTCAAAGTTGGGTTGGGAGCTGAGTCTATACCGGATCTCCACCAAGGAAGGTAAGCGCCGCGGAACGGCTGCGTCCTCTGCCCGGCGCCCCCCCCCCCCCCTCTCCTAACCCCCCCCCCCCCCCCCCCCCCCCCCCCCCCCCCCCCCGTCGGTCGGAGGTCTGGGCAGTGGCGCCTTAATGCACGGGCTTACCTGGGCTTCAGCCCGGGGCCTCGGCCAATCAGGGGCCTCTTAAAAAATATATATTTAAAAAAACGATGATAAACGTCCGTATTCGCGGTGTCATTACCCAACAATCGCGCAGACTTATTTTTAGTCATTATTTAGGTAGCACACGCATATTATGAATGCCTTCGACAGAATTAGCCATTTTAATCTAGATTAATCTAGATTAATTCCAAGATTACAGTTAGATTAATCTAGATTAAAGAAATTAATCTATGCCCAACACTAATAAATATATATTATTAATACAAACTAAAATATTGACACTTCACCGGGCTTTCACCACAAAATAGATAATAAACCGAGCGCACACACACACACACACTGCTATCAGCTCCCTACCCTAACACACACACACACACACACACACACACACACACACCCACCGCAGTCGGCTATCCAGTCATCGGTCCGAGTCTGACTCTGTTGCTGCAGAGCTTCAGTGTAGCCTACAAGTTTCTGAAGACACACGGCTGCCATAGTGTGAGAGTCGGCCCACTTCTAGTTATCACAAAGCTGATGAGTGGTTTGAACATTGTGCAAAGTTTTGATGAAAATGCACGGCAGGACTGGCGCTATTCACCTGAAGAGAAATCACACAGGCGCTGTTGTGGGAGACGATCGTCATGAAAGGAAAAACCATCACTACCTGTTCTATTCATGTTTATTCAATTACCACCCTGCTCTTATTAGTAGGTAGAGCTGTCTCGTTTAAACATTGAAATAGCTGCTAAATCGCCTACGTTCATTATTAAAACCCTTCTGAAACCTAGAATAATCCTCCTCCTTATTTTTCTAGAAGAGTCCAGCAGGAGAGAGCAGACTCCCCTGGACCCAGCTGTGTCTCCATGAAGAGTGACCGGTCTATGAATCATCCTCCTGACCTTAAAGATGGAAATCAGTCTATTGAGAAGAGGTAAGAATTTGTTAGAGATGATAAAAATACAATAGTTGAATATCCTCTCTCTATGTTATCTATCTATGTTTGTCAAGCTATCTAGTGTTTTTGCAGCTTCCCTGCTTGAAAGGGATTGGTACAGACCATAGGAGGTTTAACTGGGTTCCACTCATGCAATGACCACACCGTTTTCCTTCTTTAACTTCTCTTTACTTTTCTTTCTGTAGTTTCACAGGTACAGGTAAGTTGTAGCAGGTAGGTATTGTGGGTACAGTTGTAAGTGGTAAACTGCAAGGTATACTGCAAGGTAAAAAACCTTTAAAGAAACCAAAAATAATTACAGTAATGCAGTGAAGAATGAAATAGTAAATACAAACATGTTTTTCATAACTGCATTTAAATATTTATAAATATATAAATATATACCTATACACATAAATATTCTAAATAGTTTTTAATGTCTAAGCATATTTTCATGAATTCTGTTTTAAATATATTAAACCGTTTTAACTGCTTTAAATATCAATTCATTTTTAAATGCACAAATTCATCTCAACTGTTTTTTATATATAATCACTCACTTGAAATGTAAATATAAATAGATCAATAAAGTCAAATAGAAATAACTTTAGAAGTATTCAGATCATTTCTATCAATCTACAGATCAAATAATAAACCCCATGTTTCCAAACAATTTGCAGTCAAACAATCATGTGGGCATCAAACATCAAACACCAAACAATTGTCCATGAACGCATGTTCTAACGTGCGCTACACACGGTCGCGCCCCTTTAACATCCTTAAACAAACAAAGTCTTTCTCTCACCGGCCGTCTCTCCAGGCTTTATATGGCTGCACCAGCGCTGCTTTTTTTCCGTTTTCTAGCGCAGCTTTGCTGCTGTTGGACAGAACTCTGTCTGGTTTGTTTGGAAAATGCCGCCTCCTGAATGAGTCTCTCTTCCCCTTTCCGGTCAGGTGACGCAATGACGCAGATTTCTCAGGGTAACGTCCCGCGGAGGGATTCCGGCAGCTTTCACTCAGCGCTGCATTAACCCCTTCATATCCAGCGGGGATTTTCCAAGTTGACTTCACACCTCCCACTCGACCTTCCAGTGGAGACACCTGGGAGGTCGCATGTTACAGATGCAACTTGGGTCAGATGTTTAGTTCTGTTCTTCTGTGGGAAGCAAGACCACCAGTCGCCTTACGTCTCTGTGAAGAACTGCTGCTGGGATCTCTTCTTTGAACTTCTTAGATGTTCGGTGACTTACTTTTGCTGCGGTAGGCCTTGTGACAGGAACGGGGTAGCTTGGGAAGGTTCTGACATTGACGTCCCTCACAACTCCTTTGCTGTCCGAGTTGACGCTAACCACTCTTGCAATCCTGAACTGACCCCTAAGGGCGTTTTGGTCCGCCATCCAGACGATGTCCCCGACTGCGACATTTCTCTTGGCGGTATGCCATTTGTTCCTTACGAATAAGTTAGGACCAGCAAGTTGACTCCAGTTCCTCCAGAACTTGTTAACTTGCGCTTGCATTTCTTTAAGCCTTTTGTAGGGATAGTCACTGAAGTCAAATGTTCTGACATCTCCACCCTGTGATGCTCGTCCGAGCAGGAGACAGTTAGGAGTGATGAACTGGACGCTGTCTTCTCGGCTCTGTGTCCTGGCGTCAATTGGTCTTTCATTTGCAAGATTTGCAGCTGTGTAGAGAGTGGTTTGGAATTCACTCCAACTTAGGCCGGACTCTCCTCGAAGACTCTGCAGTGCTCTCTTGACAATGCGCACAGCAGCTTCTGCGGCACCGTTCCGGTGTGGAGAATCGGCTGGATGAATCTTCCATGACCATTCTGTGCCATCCTTGGCAGCTCTCTCCTCCAGGTTAGCTTTGTCAAGATTGGCAAGGAATCGGTACTGTTCTTCTAGGACTGGCTTAGCCCCAATGAAGTTGGTCCCAGGATCTGACCAGATTTTCTTTGGATGACCTCTTAGTGCTGTGAACCTCTGGTAGGCAAACAGAAAACTCTCTGTGGACTGAGAGTTCACCAGCTCGGTGTGAATAGCTCTGGAGGCCATGCAACAAAACACAATTCCCCAAACCTTCAGTGACACTCTTTTCTTTACATCATCCCTCACTTGGTAGGGTCCGAAGAGGTCGACTGTTGTGTAGTGGAATGGGGCAGCTGGTTCTGTCCTCTCTGGAGGTAGATCACCCATTATTTGCTGGCATCTTTTTGCTTTAGTTTTCCTGCAGAACATGCAGCTTTCGACCACTTTTTGAGCAATTCTCCGACCTTTCACGACCCATGCTCTTCTTCTCATCTTGAGCAAGGTCCCGGCCACTCCATCGTGGTTCTCCTCGTGGGCTTCTCGTGCTAACAGTGTCGACACCCAGGCTTCGTAAGGCAAAATGGGGACAGCAACTTTATCTTCATTGAAGATCTGCACGCGACCTCCACAGACCAACAATCCAGTCTCTTGGTCTCTGTACACCACCAGCCTGTCTGTGGTTGTGCTTGGGAAGGATGCACTTTGCTGTGCCGCAAGGAAGATGTCTTTTAGGGCGTCTTCCCTCTCTGTCACTGAGATGACCTTTGAAGACGACACTGCCTCCCACTTTGGATGGTTTGCAGTTCGCTTGTTCCCTCTCATGAACATCCTTGCTGCTCTCCGGATCCAGGCGACTGTTTTGACAAGTCGGCTTAGGTTACTGAACCGCTTGACATCCACCAGTTCTTGGACAGCTGATCCTGCTGGTGGCCTCTTTGGTTGTGTTTGGGTCTGATTTGGTTCCTGGTCTTGCTTTAGTTCAGAAGGTTTCTGCGTGTCAGTATCCTTTGGATCCGGTAGCAGTTGTGCCTTGGCTTGTGCTCGGGTCAGTGCAGCAACAAACGCTTTCTTCTGTAATCTGTTGACACTGTCTCTGGCAGCCGTCACCAACTCTTTGGCAGATTTAACTGGCCACTCATCCACTGGTAGCTTCAAGAACGTTGGTCCGTTCTGCCATTCTGAACTTTCATCCAGGTCTTGAGGACTGGCCCCTCTGGTTATGATATCGGCAATATTGAGAGGACCAGGAATCCACCACCAATCTCGGATTGCTGTTGTGTTCTGGATCTCGCCGATCCTGTTTGCAAAAAAGGTTTGATAACCATAGCTCTCTCTTTGGATTGCACCGAGAACTGTTTGGCTGTCAATGATATGGAACCACTTGTCAACTCGGATTTTGCTGTGCTGTTCGAAGTACTTTTTGAGCCGTGAGGCAAACACTGCTCCGCACATCTCTGCTTTGACAGCATCACCTTTGTGGTCTAAAGGAGTTAGCTTCGCCTTGGACTCCACTAGAGTGACGACTGGACCCTGCTCAGTGTTCCACCGGAGGTACATCACTGCGCCGTAGGCCTGCTCGCTTCCATCTGAGAATGTTATTGCCCAAGGCTCTCCACTGAAGCTTGGAGGCATTATGGCCCTGGTGAATGTAATCCGCCCGAGTTGCACATATTCTTCGAAGAGCCGGACTGCATCTTCTCTAAGACTGTCTGACAATGCTGTGTCCCAGGTGTCTTTGACAGGGCAGTTGACGCTCTTTGCCTCCTGGAATGCTCTCCGCACAAGGATGGCACCCTTTTGCTTGGCAGGAGTCACCAGGCCAACTGGATCATATAACCCTGAGACTTGGCTCAGGAGGTCCCTTCTTGTCAAAGGGTTGGGGGTCTGTGCTCTTACTTGGTCTAGTAGAAGGTCTTGGCCAAGTCGCATCTTATTTTTTCTCTTTGAGAAGTTTATGGATGACATGACATGGAGCTTATCCTCTTCCACGAGGTAACCTAGGCCAAGCGCTTTGTTCTCGTCATCCCTCATTTGATTCGGGAGGACCATGTTGTTACCTTTGGTCTTGCTTGTACCGTCTTTCACCTTCCTCCCACTTTGGCCTGAGAAGACCCAAGGCTTTAGCAGGAAACCTCCAGCTTTCAGGATTAGCTCCACATTCGCTGTGATGGTTTTCAGCTTCTCAAGGTCATTGTGAGATGTTAGGATGTCGTCGACATAGCTGTCGTTATGAAGTACTCCTCGCTCCTCTTCGAGGTGGGCAAAGGAAGGCAGGTTGGCTGTTTCTCGCATTGCGAGCTGTGCAATGCAGCCTGCTGGTTTATCACCAATGTTGACTCTGGTGATAGCGTACTCCTCCATCTCCTCCTTCTCTGAGTCTCGCCAGAGGAACCTGTGGAGGTGCATCTCACGGTCTTCCAACCATACGGAGTTGTACATTTTTGTGATGTCCCCTAAGGCAGCATTGGTTCCCCCTCTGAACCTCAGGAGGACAGCACGTATCTGGTTGAGGACGTCTGGCCCCTTCATCAGTAGGTCGTTCATGCTGGTGCCTCTGAACTTTTGACTGCTATTCCAGACAAGTCTTACCGGGGTTGTTACAGAGTGTGGGTTTGGTGCTATAAGGTGACTTACAAACCATACTGGTCCCTTCCAGGTAATGATCTGTTCTTCAGTCAACTTGACTGCAGCTCCTCTTTCCACCATGTCATGCACCTGAGCTTTGTAAGCAGACTTCCACTCTGGTGCTTTGGCTAGCCGCTTCTCTGTCCTCAGGAATGTTGCTTCCACTGCTCCTCTGTTGTTCGGCAGTGAGGCTGGATCCTCTAGCCAGGGATACTTTGCGTGCCAATGTGGTTGTCTGCTGTGATCATCGATCATGACATACGTGAGTCCTTCTTTTACCACCTCAAGCTCCCTTTCTTCTGCAAGGGTCATTTCTTTGCCACCGGGCTGGCAGTTTCCGCAACGGCAGCCACCGCATCTGGGCTCGCATGCGGCGCCAATGCTATCCCAGTGCCACCACTCCAGGAAGCTTTGCTTGCTGGTTGAAGCGGTTGATCCTTGTATTTCGAATACTTCTTTGATTGAGATGTTCTGTTCTGGACTGTACGTGAGCTCTTCATATTTCACAGCTGCCGCTCTCATTGATCTTGCAAAATGCGTCTTTGACATGTGGGCTGACACTTCAACTTCCTCGAACAGTTTGGGGTGGGTTCCTCCAACCGTTTTCCCGAGGGGCCCATCCCACAGTACAAGGTCCCCCACAACTTTGACTCTCTGTGGAGCTAGCCGGCCTTCTCTGTGGCTAATGAGAAGCTCCACTTCTTTGGGCCTCACAAGTTCATCAAGAGGAACATCTGGGAAGAATGGCTGCAGTTGTCCAGGTGTTACACTTTTGTGGACATCTGCGATGTTCTCAAGCCCATAGCAAACCAATTGATGTGCTCTCAGTGTGCCCTTGGAGGTGGATACACGGATTTTGAGGAGATAGCGCTTTGTCTTTACTTGGACCTTCATTCCGGCTACTCCATGGACAATGAGTATGATGTCTTCACTCTTCAGATTCAGACGGCTTGCTGCTCTGTGAGTGATGTAATTTGTGTCAGATGCTAAGTCGATGAGTGTTCCGACTCTCTCTCCGGCGTTAGCTGTGACGACGAGTAGCATCATGATCACTGGAAGCTCCTGCATCCCGCTTTTTTCAAGTAGACCTTGCTGGTCATTTGAAGTTGTAAAGACTCTGGAGGCAACGTTTGAGAAGACCTCCCTGAACTGCTTTGCTAGGTCGGGTGGGAGATTTTTGATGAAATCCTCTTGACCCTCTGTGTACTTCCTTCTGCCTTTATCCTTTTCCGACTTGTCAGGCTTCTTTGACATAGATTTAGGACAGAGGTAGAAGTGATGCTCAGCCTGTTCTTCTCTGCAGTCTTGGTTTCTGCATAGGAAGCCAGGTTTGCAGGATGACCGGTCATCGTGAACCTCAAGGCATCTTGTACACGCTCCCAACTTCTTTACTGAAGACTTCCTTTCAGCTGCAGTCAGAGCCTTGAATTGCTTGCAGAAGTAGAGTTTTCTCTTGTGTTTGGCATCACCACAGACTACACAGCCTTGGTCATCAGCTGACTTTGTAGATTTGGTTCTTGCACTTTTCTGCTCAATCCTGTTGTCCCTCCAACTTGGCTTACTTGGCTCCTCATCTCGTAGCTGCTCAAGCTCCTCATAGATAGCTTCTTGCTTCTGGAGGAATGCCAAGAGATGATCAAACCGTTTGTCTGGCGTTACTCCATTATTTGGATCGGCTACATAGACAAGCCACTCTTTTTTGAGGGATTCAGGGAGTTTACTCTCGATTGATTTTGTCACAAGGGGATTCTTTATGGCGCCTGTGTCTCCGAGGTCACTCAGGTCCCAGAGTGCTTTCTCCACGGCTTGAATCAACTCCACAATTTTCCTTGGTTGACTACTTTTGACAGATGGCATCTTCTGTAGGTCTTCCACTATTTCAATGGCGATAGCCGTTCGATTTCCAAAGCGGTTCTCCAAGACGCGGAGAATGTCATCTGCAGTGTTATAGGTGGCCAGGCGAAAGTCTTTTTTGAACTTGTCATCGAGACTGTCGAGTAACTGTATCTTTTTCACTTCTTTGGAGCCGGTTACTTCTCCCTGTTTTTGGAGCGATTCCCAGTCCCTTCTCCACCTGTGAAAATCACGCTTGTAGCCAGAGAATCTCGGGAGAGCTGTGGGTTTCAGCTTAATGGTTGGAGTAAAGTTGGGATTGCTGGCAGTGTTAGTTGTGTTTTCCGGGAGTCTTGTCGTTATGAAGTCAGCCTTTCTAGAGACCATCCAGGTTGACTGGTGTTCCAGCTCTTTCAGCCGACCACGGAACTCTCGTTGGTCTTCCTCCGGAACCCACTGCTGCCATTTGCAGTGCGCTTTCTTTGCGGAATCCACAAGTGTTCTCAGGTGAGTGAGCCTAAATTCATAGGCGTCGAGGTTGCTGTCGGTAAGTACTCTTCCGACACGTTCACCTTCAGCTTCTGCTAGTTCTACAGCTGTGCACAGTTCATCTCCAAACTTTGTCCAGAGTGCTTTCCCAAGTAGCTCTTCAACTTCCTTCAGCTTCTGACTACATTCACTTGTGGTCTTAGCTATGTCAGCGCTTTGCTGTTCGGTCAGCTTAACTGATTCTCCTTCATCCAGCTTTGCCTCCTCTTCTTCAATGACACCTGCCATGACTTCGTCATTGGTTTCCATGACTTTCTCGGCTGCAATGGTGATTTTACTGAAGCTATCTCGGAGCTGGTCTTCTGACATGCTGTCGTGAGTTCTGATGATATTGTTCCTTAGTCTTGTGAAGGATCGTTTGGCTACTGTCCGCTCACTTTTGAGCTGCTCAATGGTTTCAGCCATGTTGGATGTTTTGAGTCCACTTTCTGTTTGCAGAGTGCTTTTATTTATTTATTTTTCCAGGTCACTGTTTTCACTATTCCAGCTTACAGTGGCGGTTTTTTACTGTCAAGCTATCTAGTGTTTTTGCAGCTTCCCTGCTTGAAAGGGATTGGTACAGACCATAGGAGGTTTAACTGGGTTCCACTCATGCAATGACCACACCGTTTTCCTTCTTTAACTTCTCTTTACTTTTCTTTCTGTAGTTTCACAGGTACAGGTAAGTTGTAGCAGGTAGGTATTGTGGGTACAGTTGTAAGTGGTAAACTGCAAGGTATACTGCAAGGTAAAAAACCTTTAAAGAAACCAAAAATAATTACAGTAATGCAGTGAAGAATGAAATAGTAAATACAAACATGTTTTTCATAACTGCATTTAAATATTTATAAATATATAAATATATACCTATACACATAAATATTCTAAATAGTTTTTAATGTCTAAGCATATTTTCATGAATTCTGTTTTAAATATATTAAACCGTTTTAACTGCTTTAAATATCAATTCATTTTTAAATGCACAAATTCATCTCAACTGTTTTTTATATATAATCACTCACTTGAAATGTAAATATAAATAGATCAATAAAGTCAAATAGAAATAACTTTAGAAGTATTCAGATCATTTCTATCAATCTACAGATCAAATAATAAACCCCATGTTTCCAAACAATTTGCAGTCAAACAATCATGTGGGCATCAAACATCAAACACCAAACAATTGTCCATGAACGCATGTTCTAACGTGCGCTACACACGGTCGCGCCCCTTTAACATCCTTAAACAAACAAAGTCTTTCTCTCACCGGCCGTCTCTCCAGGCTTTATATGGCTGCACCAGCGCTGCTTTTTTTCCGTTTTCTAGCGCAGCTTTGCTGCTGTTGGACAGAACTCTGTCTGGTTTGTTTGGAAAATGCCGCCTCCTGAATGAGTCTCTCTTCCCCTTTCCGGTCAGGTGACGCAATGACGCAGATTTCTCAGGGTAACGTCCCGCGGAGGGATTCCGGCAGCTTTCACTCAGCGCTGCATTAACCCCTTCATATCCAGCGGGGATTTTCCAAGTTGACTTCACAATGTTATACCTGGGGGGTATACTACGAAGCTCGCTGAACATACCCAGGCTTTCTTTGGATAACCTGGATGATGTCACTCAGGAGGAGCAAGTAGTGTTTATGAACTCATACGAGGAGTTTAAAAAGCAAATAAGGCAAGGGGCGATACAGTTATAGCCCATAATAAGGCTGGGGAGGCGTGCTGGCAAAAAACAGCAGATTCTGGGAATGCGTGAAAAGATTCTGCATAGCCTAATTGTCTAAAAATAACTATGCTAAATGCAGAATTGTTCGCCATTAATCCCAATAGAGTGCATATGATTGCAAAATGCAAAAGCAACCTCCAACTTGCTTTATTGTGTAATTTAGGGAATTCATTTCAAATACATCCTATATGTAAGAAACGTATTGCATGTGCTGGAAGGTAGCGACGGTGGTGTGGTGGATCAGTATGTGAGCTGACGCAGCGACCGGGGTTCATATGTTGCCTGTCCATCATCACGCCTTTACCCCCATCTAGATTACCACACTGGATAACTCCATAACATTAATGAATAAGTATTCCATATGACATAAATATAACTTATTAAAATACACATAAATGTACTTCACTTGGGAATCGAACCCAGCATGCAGAATCTCAAGACTGATGCGCTACCGCCACTCTACCACTCATTCACACAAACAGGTGTTTTCTTTCACCTACAAGTTGATAAAATCCTTCCTTGACAGTTTGTGTTGGCAAAAAGTTGGGAAACACCACGAACATATTTAGCAGTGTATTTAGGGCAGCAGCTACAACCTCGCGTATCGCACGGCACACTGTATTTTTGCTTATATTTTCGGCATCACCAACTGTATGCACATATGTACCCGTGGCAAAACATCGCAACAGTAAGCGCACGGCTTCTTTTTGTAGCATTGCCTACATAAGGTCCAACAAGGACGACCAAATAGCGAATACCCTCTGATGAGAACCTGTATCTCTCATAAAGAATATCCTCTGATGAGAACCTGTATCTCTCATAAAGAATACCCTCTGATGAGAACCTGTATCTCTCATAAAGAATATCCTCTGATGAGAACCTGTATCTCTCATACAGAATACCCTCTGATGAGAACCTGTATCTCTCATAAAGAATATCCTCTGATGAGAACCTGTATCTCTCATAAAGTATACCCTCTGATGAGAACCTGTATCTCTCATAAAGAATACCCTCTGATGAGAACCTGTATCTCTCATAAAGAATACCCTCTGATGAGAACCTGTATCTCTCATACAGAATACCCTCTGATGAGAACCTGTATCTCTCATACAGAATACCCTCTGATGAGAACCTGTATCTCTCATAAAGAATATCCTCTGATGAGAACCTGTATCTCTCATAAAGTATACCCTCTGATGAGAACCTGTATCTCTCATACAGAATACCCTCTGATGAGAACCTGTATCTCATACAGAATACCCTCTGATGAGAACCTGTATCTCTCATAAAGAATACCCTCTGATGAGAACCTGTATCTCTCATACAGAATACCCTCTGATGAGAACCTGTATCTCTCATAAAGAATATCCTCTGATGAGAACCTGTATCTCTCATAAAGTATACCCTCTGATGAGAACCTGTATCTCTCATACAGAATACCCTCTGATGAGAACCTGTATCTCTCATACAGAATACCCTCTGATGAGAACCTGTATCTCTCATACAGAATACCCTCTGATGAGAACCTGTATCTCCATACAGAATACCCTCTGATGAGAACCTGTATCTCTCATACAGAATACCCTCTGATGAGAACCTGTATCTCTCATAAAGAATATCCTCTGATGAGAACCTGTATCTCTCATACAGAATATCCTCAGGCAATGCCAAGGGATCGGATCTGTCCCGAAAGCGGCGCTCAGCTTTAAGAAGCCGATCTAATCGGAAAGTCTTGGCTGAAAACCTCCTCCCGACCAGGTTTGGTTGCCAGCATAAGTTACCATGGTGATATAGCGACGCTAAAAGAGAGCGACTTTCGTAGGACAGCTAACCCAGGCTTTGAGCGCAACATACCTCGCTAACCCACTCATCGAGGTTCGTAGTATACCCCCCTGGTCACACAGGTGTTTCAATTAAATACTTTCCCAGAAAGCAACATTATATAAATATATATTATCAATACAAACTAAAATATTGCCACTTCTACAATTGGAAACTTTAACATACCGATCACCGGGCTTTCACCACAAAATAAATAATAAACCGAGGCCACACACACACACACACACACACACACACACACACACACACCGCTGTCGGCTATCCAGTCATCGGTCCGAGTCCGACTCTGTTGCTGCAGAGCTTCAGTGTAGCCAGTTTCTGAAGACACACGGCTGCCATAGTGTGAGAGTCGGCCCACTTCTAGTTATCACAAAGCTGATGAGTGGTTTGAACATTGTGCAAAGTTTTGATGAAAATGCACGGCAGGACTGGCGCTGTTCACCTGAAGAGAAATCACACAGGCGCTGTTGTGGGAGACGATCGTCATGAAAGGAAAAACCATCACTACCTGTTCTATTCATGTTTATTCAATTACCACCCTGCTCTTATTAGTAGGTAGAGCTGTCTCGTTTAAACATTGAAATAGCTGCTAAATCGCCTACGTTCATTATTAAAACCCTTCTGAAACCTAGAATAATCCTCCTTGTTTTTCTAGAAGAGTCCAGCAGGAGAGAGCAGACTCCCCTGGACCCAGCTGTGTCTCCATGAAGAGTGACCGGTCTATGAATCATCCTCCTGACCTTAAAGATGGAAATCAGTGTATTGAGAAGAGGTAAGGATTTGTTAGATGATAAAAATACAATAGTTGAATATCCTCTCTCTATGTTGTCTATCTATGTTATACCTGGGGGGTATACTACGAAGCTCGCTGAACATACCCAGGCTTTCTTTGGATAACCTGGATCGACAAATACGTAACTCGCGATCAGAGTTAAACCGTTCCACAAAGCTCACTTACGAGTCACTTTGTCAAGCCAGGTTTTCCGCTTTAGTTTCAATGCGCGTTCACATAAAAAGGGCGTAACAACCCAACGTTATCCACCTTGACGAAATGTCTCCGACAGAGCGAACACGGGCTGTGATGTCACTCAGGAGGAGCAAGTAGTGATTATGAACTCATACGAGGAGTTTAAAAAGCAAATAACGGCAAGGGGCCATACAGTTATAGCCCATAATAAGGCTGGGGAGGCGTGCTGGCAAAAAACAGCAGATTCTGTGAATGCGTGAAAAGATTCTGCATAGCCTAATTGTCTAAAAATAACTATGCTAAATGCAGAATTGTTCGCCATTAATCCCAATAGAGTGCATATGATTGCAAAATGCAAAAGCAACCTCCAACTTGCTTTATTGTGTAATTTAGGGAATTCTTTTAAATACATCCTATATGTAAGAAACGTATTGCATGTGCTGGAAGGTAGCGACGGTGGTGTGGTGGATTAGTATGTGAGCTGACGCAGCGACCGGGGTTCATATGTTGCCTGTCCATCATCACGCCTTTTACCCCCATCTAGATTACCAAACTGGATAACTCCATAACATTAATGAATAAGTATTCCATATGACATAAATATAACTTATTAAAATACACATAAATGCACTTCGCTTGGGAATCGAACCCAGCACGCAGAATCTCAAGACTGACGCACTACCGCCACTCTACCACTCATCCACTATACAGGTGTTTTCTTTTACCTACAAGTTGATAACTTGCAACTTGACAGTTTGTGTTGGCAAAAAGTTGGGAAACACCACGAACATACACTCACCGGCCACTTTATTAGGTACACCTTGCTAGTACTGGGTTGGACCCCCTTTTGCCTTCAGAACTGCCTTAATCCTTTGTGGCACAGATTCAAAAAGGTACTGGAAACATTCCTCAGAGAGTTTGGTCCATATTGACATGATAGCATCACGCAGTTGCTGCAGATTTGTCGGCTGCACATCCATGATGCAAATCTCCCGTTCCACCACATCCCAAAGGTGCTCTATTGGATTGAGATCTGGTGACTGTGGAGGCCATTTGAGTACAGTGAACTCATTGTCATGTTTAAGAAACCAGTCTGAGATGATTCGCGCTTTATGACATGGCGCGTTATCCTGCTGGAAGTAGCCATCAGAAGATGGGTACACTGTGGTCATAAAGGGATGGACATGGTCAGCAACAATACTCAGGTAGTCTGTGGCTTTGACACGATGCTCAATTGGTACTAATAAGCCCAAAGTGTGCCAGGAAAATATCCCCCACACCATTACACCACCACCACCAGCCTGAACCGTTGATACAAGGCAGGATGGATCCATGCTTTCATGTTGTTGACGCCAAATTCTGACCCTACCATCCGAATGTCGCAGCAGAAATCGAGACTCATCAGACCAGGCAACGTTTTTCCAATCTTCGATTGTCCAATTTTGGTGAGCCTGTGCGAATTGTAGCCTCAGTTTCCTGTTCTTAGCTGACAGGAGTGGCACCCGGTGTGGTCTTCTGCTGCTGTAGCCCATCCGCCTCAAGGTTCGACGTGTTGTGCGTTCAGAGATGCTCTTCTGCATACCTCTGTTGTAACGAGTGGTTATTTGAGTTACAGTTGCCTTTCTATCAGCTCGAACCAGTCTGGCCATTCTCCTCTGACCTCTAGCATCAACAAGGCATTTGCGCCCACAGAACTGCCGCTCACTGGATATTTTCTCTTTTTCGGACCATTCTCTGTAAACCCTAGAGATGGTTGTGCGTGAAAATCCCAGTAGATCAGCAGTCTCTGAAATACTCAGACCAGCCCGTCTGGCACCAACAACCATGCCACGTTCAAAGTCACTTAAATCACCTTTCTTCCCCATTCTGATGCTCGGTTTGAACTGCAGCAGATCGTCCTGACCATGTCTACATGCCTAAATGCATTGAGTTGCTGCCATGTGATTGGCTGATTAGAAATTTGCGTTAACAAGCAGTTGGATAGGTGTACCTAATAAAGTGGCCGGTGAGTGTATTTAGCAGTGTATTTAGGGCAGCAGCTACAACCTCGCGTATCGCACGGCACACTGTATTTTTGCTTATATTTTCGGCATCACCAACTGTATGCAAATATGTACCCGTGGCAACACATCGCAACAGTAAGCGCACGGCTTCTTTTTGTAGCATTGCCTACGTCCAACAAGGACGACCAAATAGCGAATACCCTCTGATGAGAACCTGTATCTCTCATAAAGAATACCCTCTGATGAGAACCTGTATCTCTCATAAAGAATACCCTCTGATGAGAACCTGTATCTCTCATAAAGAATACCCTCTGATGAGAACCTGTATCTCTCATAAAGAATATCCTCTGATGAGAACCTGTATCTCTCATACAGAATACCCTCTGATGAGAACCTGTATCTCTCATACAGAATACCGTCTGAAGAGAACCTGTATCTCTCATACAGAATACCCTCTGATGAGAACCTGTATCTCTCATAAAGGATACCCTCTGATGAGAACCTGTATCTCTCATACAGAATATCCTCAGGCAATGCCAAGGGATCGGATCTGTCCCGAAAGCGGCGCTCAGCTTTAAGAAGCCGATCTAATCGGAAAGTCTTCGCTGAAAACCTCCTCCCGACCAGGTTTGGTTGCCAGCATAAGTTACCATGGTGATATAGCAACGCTAAAAGACAGCGACTTTCGTAGGACAGCTAACCCAGGCTTTGAGCGCAACATACCTCGCTAACCCACTCATCGAGGTTCGTAGTATACCCCCCTGGTCACACAGGTGTTTCAATTAAATACTTTCCCAGAAAGCAACATTATATAAATATATATTATCAATACAAACTAAAATATTGCCACTTCTACAATTGGAAACTTTAACATGCCGATCACCGGGCTTTCACCACAAAATAAATAATAAACCGAGGCCACACACACACACACACATACACATACACATACACACACACACACACACACACACACACACACACACACACACCGCTGTCGGCTATCCAGTCATCGGTCCGAGTCTGACTCTGTTGCTGCAGAGCTTCAGTGTAGCCTACAAGTTTCTGAAGACACACGGCTGCCATAGTGTGAGAGTCGGCCACTTCTAGTTATCACAAAGCTGATGAGTGGTTTGAACATTGTGCAAAGTTTTTATGAAAATGCACAGCAGGACTGGCGCTATTCACCTGAAGAGAAATCACACAGGCTCTGTTGTGGGAGACGATCGCCATGAAAGGAAAAACCATCACTACCTGTTCTATTCATGTTTATTCAATTACCACCCTGCTCTTATTAGTAGGTAGAGCTGTCTCGTTTAAACATTGAAATAGCTGCTGAATAGCCTACGTTCATTATTAAAACCCTTCTAAAACCTAGAATAATCCTCCTTCTTGTTTTTCTAGAAGAGTCCAGCAGGAGAGAGCAGACTCCCCTGGACCCAGCTGTGTCTCCATGAAGAGTGACCGGTCTATGAATCATCCTCCTGACCTTAAAGATGGAAATCAGTCTATTGAGAAGAGGTAAGGATTTGTTAGAGATGATAAAAATACAATAGTTGAATATCCTCTCTCTATGTTATCTATCTATGTTCTACCAGGGGGGTATACTACGAAGCTCGCTGAACATACCCAGGCTTTCTTTGGATAACCTGGATCGACAAATACGAAACTCGCGGTCAGAGTTAAACGGTTCCACAAAGCTCACTTACGAGTCACTTTGTCAAGCCAGGTTTTCCGCTTTAGTTTCAATGCGCGTTCACATAAAAAGGGTGTAACCCAACGTTATCCACCTTGACGAAATGGATCCGTCGGAGCGAACACGGGCTATGATGTCACTCAGGAGGAGCAAGTAGTGATTATGAACTCGTACGAGGAGTTTAAAAAGCAAATAACGGCAAGGGGCCATACAGTTATAGCCCATAATAAGGCTGGGGAGGCGTGCTGGCAAAAAACAGCAGATTCTGTGAATGCGTGAAAAGATTCTGCATAGCCTAATTGTCTAAAAATAACTATGCTAAATGCAAAATTGGTCGCCATTAATCCCAATAGCGTACATATGATTGCAAAATGCAAAAGCAACCTCCAACTTGCTTTATTGTGTAATTTAGGGAATTCATTTCAAATACATCTTATATGTAAGAAACGTATTGCATGTGCTGGAAGGTAGCGACGGTGGTGTGGTAGATCAGTATGTGAGCTGACGCAGCGACCGGGGTTCATATGTTGCCTGTCCATCATCATGCCTTTTACCCCCATCTAGATTACCAAACTGGATAACTCCATAACATTAATGAATAAGTATTCCATATGACATAAATATAACTTATTAAAATACACATAAATGCACTTCGCTTGGGAATCAAACCCAGCACGCAGAATCTCAAGACTGACGCGCTACCGCCACTCTACCACTCATTCACACAAACGGGTGTTTTCTTTTACCTACAAGTGGATCAAATCCTTCCTTGACAGTTTGTGTTGGCAAAAAGTTGGGAAACACCACGAACATATTTAGCAGTGTATTTAGGGCAGCAGCTACAACCTCGCGTATCGCAAGGCACACTGTATTTTTGCTTATATTTTCGGCATCACCAACTGTATGCAAATATGTACCCGTGGCAACACATCGCAACAGTAAGCGCACGGCTTCTTTTTGTAGCATTGCCTACATAAGGTCCAACAAGGACGACCAAATAGCGAATACCCTCTGATGAGAACCTGTATCTCTCATAAAGAATACCCTCTGATGAGAACCTGTATCTCTCATAAAGAATACCCTCTGATGAGAACCTGTATCTCTCATAAAGAATACCCTCTGATGAGAACCTGTATCTCTCATACAGAATATCCTCTGATGAGAACCTGTATCTCTCATACAGAATACCCTCTGATGAGAACCTGTATCTCTCATACAGAATATCCTCTGATGAGAACCTGTATCTCTCATACAGAATACCCTCTGATGAGAACCTGTATCTCTCATACAGAATACCCTCTGATGAGAACCTGTATCTCTCATACACAATACCCTCTGATGAGAACCTGTGTCTCTCATAAAGAATACCCTCTGATGAGAACCTGTATCTCTCATACAGAATACCCTCTGATGAGAACTTGTATCTCTCATACAGAATACCCTCTGATGAGAACCTGTATCTCTCATAAAGAATACCCTCTGATGAGAACCTGTATCTCTCATACAGAATATCCTCTGATAAGAACCTGTATCTCTAATACAGAATACCCTCTGATGAGAACCTGTATCTCTCATACAGAATATCCTCTGATGAGAACCTGTATCTCTCATACAGAATACCCTCTGATGAGAATCTGTATCTCTCATACAGAATACCCTCTGATGAGAACCTGTATCTCTCATACAGAATACCCTCTGATGGAAACCTGTATCTCTCATAAAGAATACCCTCTGATGAGAACCTGTATCTCTCATACAGAATACCCTCTGATGAGAACCTGTATCTCTCATACAGAATACCCTCTGATGAGAACCTGTATCTCTCATACAGAATACCCTCTGATGAGAACCTGTATCTCTCATACAGAATACCCTCTGATGAGAACCTGTATCTCTCATACAGAATACCCTCTGATGAGAACCTGTATCTCTCATAAAGAATACCCTCTGATGAGAACCTGTATCTCTCATACAGAATACCCTCTGATGAGAACCTGTATCTCTCATACAGAATATCCTCTGATGAGAACCTGTATCTCTCATACAGAATACCCTCTGATGAGAACCTGTATCTCTCATAAAGAATATCCTCTGATGAGAACCTGTATCTCTCATACAGAATACCCTCTGATGAGAACCTGTATCTCTCATAAAGAATATCCTCTGATGAGAACCTGTATCTCATACAGAATACCATCTGATGAGAACCTGTATCTCTCATAAAGAATATCCTCTGATGAGAACCTGTATCTCTCATACAGAATATCCTCAGGCAATGCCAAGGGATCGGATCTGTCCCGAAAGCGGCGCTCAGCTTTAAGAAGCCGATCTAATCGGAAAGTCTTAGCTGAAAACCTCCTCCCGACCAGGTTTGGTTGCCAGCATAAGTTACCATGGTGATATAGCGACGCTAAAAGAGAGTGACTTTCGTAGGACAGCTAACCCAGGCTTTGAGCGCAACATACCTCGCTAACCCACTAATCGAGGTTCGTAGTACACCCCCCCTGGTCACACAGGTGTTTCAATTAAATACTTTCCCAGAAAGCAACATTATATAAATATATATTATCAATACAAACTAAAATATTGCCACTTCTACAAATGGAAACTTTAACATGCCGATCACCGGGCTTTCACCACAAAATAAATAATAAACCAAGCACACACACACACACACACACCGCTATCAGCTCCCTACCCTAACACACACACACACACACACACACACACACACACACACACACCTACAAGTTTCTGAAGACACACGGCTGCCATAGTGTGAGAGTCGGCCCACTTCTAGTTATCACAAAGCTGATGAGTGGTTTGAACATTGTGCAAAGTTTTAATGAAAATGCACGCAGGGATTAAAGTTTTCCGGCACCATGCCGGATTTCCGGCGTGCAGCGTTTGGCAAATCTTATATTTAAAAAAAAAACTTTCCATATCATCCCCATCGCTTTCGAGTGTATGCGTTCGTCTGCCAATGATATGGAAGGAACACAACTCTCCCGCTCTTAAACTAACATTATTAGCCAATCAGAAGTAGAATGGGGCGGGTCTTGGGAAAACATGCTTCAACCAAGTCCTATGTTTTCTCTATCGCTCAGGTGACTATCGCTAAGATGAATAAATTCATGAATCCTGGGGAAGATGCCCTCTTAGTTGATAAAGGATTAAAAAATAAATGGCGCTGGGATGGATAGAAGAGATAGGGAAGGACAGTAAGCATTTTATTAGCTGGTGCAAAAAGTTAAATGCCATGACACACCGGGCCGACGGTCGGCCGTTGGCGAAAGTCGGGCCGTCAGTGAGCGTCTGTGGCCCTAGTTTTTGCGGTGTGTCCCGCACCGTTAGCAGTAGTTGCCCTTGTTGGCGGGTTTTCCGGCCGATTCAGCATGTTGAATCTGCGATGGAGGACTTCGGTGAGAGAAATAACTCTGATTGGCTGTTCAGCTTAAGCGAATCAGCGCACGAGAAGAGAAACGGAAGTTAACAAAACAGCAAACGACTTTCGTCAAGAGGGCATGCACAAAAGATCGTCTCATTTTCAACTTCATCTGATCATTCATATTCTCGATTAGAAGTAGCTTTGTTTCATGTTTGTATATATCCGCAGTCCTAGGTCTTCCGGTGTCCCTTTTTGAATGATGAATACAGACTAGCGCCACCTGCTGGTCAGACCCGCTCATAGAGCAGCTGTTCACGTCATGAGTCAGACCCGCTCATAGAGCAGCTGTTCGCGCTCTCCCACACACAACGTGGTTACCGGGAGCATCAATAACTGACCGTGTGTGTGACTTGAAAATACGCGTGTGCACGTTCATCGCAGAGCATGATCTGTCTTTCCAGCTCGCCCAACTAACTGCTCAGATTATGCCAGATTATTACAGCTATCACTAAATTAGCCTAATGGAGGCCAATACCCAAGTGACAACGTAATTACAACTGATACGAAACGCATCGCGTTCTGAAACATCCGGTAACAATTTCCATTCAGAATGTCAGCTGAACAAGAACAGTCAAGAGTAACAACTTGAACGCTTTAATTAGCATTTTAGTTAGCGATTTAACCATTTGTCATCAACATCAACATTGCTTTATTTGCAATCTTTCTACAACAATCTTTAGGGGTGAAGTTCTGTCGATCGATATCCTACAGCAGAATGCTCAAGGAGGGGAACTTCTTCCGCTATTAATGTCTAAGCCCCGCCCTCCAACGACATATCCATTGTTTATTGGTTCATCGATGTTGGCCCAAACTTCAATTATTTATTTATTTTTCTCAAAAAGTTTGGGGAGGGCCTTCCTCCATTTCCTCAATGGAAGAGCCTCCTCTGGTCCACGCCACAGGATGACCACCCGCACCCACATTAAAAAAAAGTTCAGGCTCAGGATTTTTTTTGCTTAAACGTGTGTGTGTGTGTGTGTGTGTGTGTGTGTGTGTGTGTGTGTGTGTGTGTGTGTGTGTGTGTGTGTGTGTGTGTGTGTGTGTGTGTGTGTGTGTGTGTGTGTGTGTGTGTGTGTGTTCTCCACAGACGACACCAGGAGAGGTCAAAGGTTACCAGTGCTCAGTCTGTACAGCAGTATCCAACAGAGCTGATCCAGGTGTGTAAAGGTCCAACAAGACATTTGACTCCAGCTCCACATGAACATTAGAAAGCATCTCTTGTGGTGCTGATGGTCTCCAGGCTTCCCTCTGTAGACCAGCGGGACGTGAATCTAGGACAGATGCTTCTGATGTCCTCAGTGAGTTCAGAGTCAAGTTCTCATTGATGTTTGTTCTGCTCCAGAGGGCTGAGGAGGCGGCACACGCTTTTCTAGCCAAGGAACTGAAGAAGCTCTGGAGGATTCACTTCCCAGATTACCCACAATGCTCAGAGACGCAGAGGGAGGAGGAGGATGGTGAGGAAGAGGAGCAGAGGAGGCGTGCCATAGACGGAGTTGTAGACATCACAGTGCTCTGCCTGAAGCAGTTGAAGGAGGAGGAGCTGGCCGACTCTCTGCAGAGCAGTAAGAGACTTATTTTGAAACAAATCAGCAAAACGTTTATGTTGAAAAAAAAAACTAATAGACTCATATTTTCACAGCTTAAATATAAAACACAGACTAAATGACATAATGGGGGATATGTTTCTATCAAACTTTAGATTAAAAACTGTACACACCTTTGGATCTGATTGTGGTGTTGCTGATCATTTCTTGATTGATTACATTAAAATAGTTGAGGACTATTTATCCAACAAGCCAACAGTAAAGAAATTAGTTGGAGCCGCTCACGTTAACATCCTGACTGATGACTTCTGTTGTTTCTTCATTCAGAACATTTTGCTGAGAAGTGCCAACATAAACTCAAGTCTCATCTGAAGGAGAAGACCCAGCGTGTGTTTGAAGGAGTCCCTAAAGCAGGACAAGCAACAGATCTGAATAAGATCTACACAGAGATCTTCATCACAGAGGGAGGCAGTGGAGACGTCAACCAGGAACATGAGGTCAGACTGATTGAAACAGCTTCCAGGAAACCAGCCAAGGAGGAAACGCCAATCAAATGTGAAGATATCTTGAAACCCTTACCTGGACAAGATCAACCAATCAGAACAATAATGACAACTGGAGTGGCCGGCATCGGTAAAACCATCTTAACACACAAGTTCACTCTGGACTGGGCTGAAGGCAAAGCCAACCAGGACATACACTTCACATTTCCCTTCACTTTCAGAGAGCTGAATTTACTGAAAGAGAAAGAGTTCAGCTTGGTGGGACTTCTTCATCACTTCTTTATTGAAACCAAAGAAGCAGGAATCTGCAGATACGACCGGCTCCAAGTTGTCTTCATCTTGGATGGTCTGGATGAGTGTCGACTTCCTCTGGACTTCCAGAACAACCAGATCTGGACTGATGTCACAGCGCCGACCTCGGTGGACGTGCTGCTGACAAACCTCATCAGGGGCGACCTGCTTCCCTCCGCCCGCATCTGGATAACCACACGCCCTGGGGCAGCCAATCAGATCCCTGCTGAGTGTGTTGGCATGGTGACAGAGGTGAGAGGGTTCACCGACCCACAGAAGGAGGAGTACTTCAGGAAGAGATTCAGAAAGAAGACGCTGGCCAGGAAAATCATCTCCCATGTCAAGAAATCACGAAGCCTCCACATCATGTGTCACATCCCAGTCATCTGTTGGATCTCTGCTACAGTTATGGAGGACTTCTTCACAACATCCCAGAGAGGAGAAGAGATGCCCAACACTTTGACTCAGATGTACATCCACTTCCTGACGGTTCAGTCCATACAGGGGGACAGGAAGTATCATGGGAGAGCTGGAACAGATCCACACTGGAGCTCAGAGAGCAAGGAGATCATTGTTTCTCTGGGAAAACTGGCTTTCAACCAGCTGGAGAAAGGCAACCTGATCTTCTACCAGGCAGACCTGGAGGAGTGTGGCATCGATATCAGAGCCGCCTCAGTGTACTCAGGAGTGTTCACCCAGATCTTTAAAGAGGAGTGTAAGCTGTACCAGGACAAGGTGTTCTGCTTTGTCCATCTGAGCTTTCAGGAGTTTCTGGCTGCCCTTCATGTCTTTCTGTCCTTCAGAAACACTGGTGTCAACCTGCTCTCAGAAGAACAACCAACCTCCAGGGAAGATGAACTCCTCCTCTACCAGAGTGCTGTGGACAAGGCCTTACTGAGTGAGAACGGACACCTGGACTTGTTCCTCCGCTTCCTCCTGGGCCTCTCTCTGGAGACCAATCAGATTCCCCTACAAGGTCTGCTGGGACAGACAGGAAGAAGCTCACTGACCAATCAGGGAACAGTCAGCTACATCAAGAAGAAGATAAGTGGAGATCTCTCTTCAGAGAGAAGCATCAATCTGTTCCACTGTCTGAATGAGCTGAAGGACCGTTCTCTAGTGGAGGAGATCCAACATTACCTGAGATCAGGAAGTCTCTCCAGAGAATCTCTCTCCCCTGCTCAGTGGTCAGCTCTGGTCTTCATCTTACTGGCATCAGAAGAGGAGCTGAACGTGTTTGACCTGAAGAAATACTCTGCTTCAGAGGAGGCTCTTCTGAGGCTGCTGCCAGTGGTCAAAGCCTCCAAAACATCTCTGTAGGTTCACTAATAACAATAATTAACTATCATCTGTTTTGCATTTGTTAGTCGAAATCAGTCAAATCCAAGACTTGGTGTGTTCAATATAAATTTCATTAAATAAAACTGTTTACTGGACATTATGGGGTCTACATGAAGGAGTTGATTTAAAGGAATGAAGAAGTGAGAATTTTTGTTAATTAATTTAGCTTTGCTTTACACCAATTGACATGTTGAAACAATGTCAAGTGTAGTGTAAACATGTTTGTATCTATTGTTCATTAAAGGCTGAATGGCTGTAATCTGTCAGAGAGATGCTGTGAAGCTCTGGCCTCAGTTCTCAGCTCCAACTCCTCTAGTCTGAGAGAGCTGGACCTGAGTACCAATGATCTGCAGGATTCAGGAGTGAAGCTGCTCTCTGCTGGACTGGGGAGTCCACACTGTAGACTGGAGACTCTCAGGTCAGTTGGACTCAATGTGATAAATTTAATGCTTCAGTATTAATTCATGTTATACAAATATTTCTATGAAGACTGTTCTTAAATAGTGTATTTTAATCTTTGTTTTTAAATTGATTAGTAGCTACACTATTTGCAGTTTTGCATGATGATTAAAAGATATTTCTGTGATTTCCATGAAACCTATAATAATTAATGTTTGTATCTATTGTTCATTAAAGGCTGAATGGCTGTCATCTGTCAGAGAGATGCTGTGAAGCTCTGGCCTCAGTTCTCAGCTCCAACTCCTCTAGTCTGAGAGAGCTGGACCTGAGTGCCAATGATCTGCAGGATTCAGGAGTGAAGCTGCTCTCTGCTGGACTGGGGAGTCCACACTGTAGACTGGAGACTCTCAGGTCAGTTGGACAATGTGCAAACAGTCCCACCACAAGGCTCCTCATCAGAAGACCTTTAACAGATTTACATCCTGTGTGTGTGTGTGTGTGTGTGTGTGTGTGTGTGTGTGTGTGTGTGTGTGTGTGTGTGTGTGTGTGTGTGTGTGTGTGTGTGTGTGTGTGTGTGTGTGTGTGTGTGTGTGTGTGTGTAGGTTGTCTGGCTGCATGGTCACACAGGAAGGCTGTGCTTCTCTGGCCTCAGCTCTGAGCTCCAACCCCTCCCATCTGAGAGAGCTGGACCTGAGCTACAATCACCCTGCAGGAGACTCAGGAGTTACGCTGCTCTCTGCTGGACTGGAGGATCCAGGCTGGAGACTGGACACTCTCAGGTATGGAGAGGACAGCTCACCACTCAGTGAGACAATGTCTCCTCCAAGGATTCAGCCGCCTGCTAGATGAAGTGTAACTGTAACTCATGTTGTGTAGAAAGTGATGATCCAGCAGATGATGAAGGTGAATGTTTCCATGTTTAAAGCCAACATGCTGCTCTCACTGTGTTTCCCCCCCAGTGTGGAGCATGGTGGAGTGGGGAGGCTGAGACCAGCTCTAAAGAAGTGTAAGTGTCTGTTTAGTTGGATCACAACACACTCACTATTAAGATGGACACTTCATTGATGAAGAGTCATTTATTTGGATGAAGAGTCATTTATTTTAGGACACTTCTTGACAGCAAAGTGTTTGATTGAAGTCCTGATCCTGGGAAGACACATGGGAGCATTAACCTCTTCAGAGAGACAATGGGTGGACATGACTCTTAGAGGGACACTTTCACATGGTGGGCAGTAACAACAAGGGAGACAAAAGGTGAGGGGAGTGACCTGGCCATGGCCAAGGCCAGGTTCATTAGCATTACACTAAGGGGGGAAGTGGACATGTCTGCAAGGACGCAAGACAACTAAGGGATCTGCACAAGAAAGAAGTGAGGAGATGCATGGCCTCCACACTTCCTGGCTACAGTGGAGATGCCAATGCTACTAACTGAACACCTTTTAACTGGAGAGAGGAAGGAGCTATTTATAGTTGCAGAGAGACTTTATACAAAGGCTTATTTAATGAACTATATATCATAGCAGCTTATATATGTGATGTGGTGTATAGTTCATATATTCCACCACATCCATCCACACAGCAGTAGGTGACGTCCGCTCATGAAGACCTCATGTATCTTCTAATAATATTGTGAGCATCCCAGTGAATGGTCCGTGTATAAACGGTGTAGTGGTCTTAAAGTGTTTTCTGAGCCAGTAGAGGGCGAGCTCCAACGCAGCGCATCAAGTCACTCACAGTTTGGTGGTTTCAACATAGAGGCGGAGATGATGGAGATGAGGAGATGTTAGAACTGAATATAAAACCTGCTCTCACTCCCTCACCTCCACTCAAGTGAAAACAACATTATGAGTGGTATTGTTATTATTCTGAGTGAGGGAAACACGGAGCGTGAGATGGACAGGCGGATCGGTGCGGCGTCAGCAGTGATGCGGGCATTGTACCGGACCGTTGTGGTGAAGAGGGAGCTGAGCCGGAAGGCCAAGCTCTCAATTTACCGGTCCATCTACGTCCCAACCCTCACCTGTGGTCATGAGCTTTGGGTAGTGACCGAAAGAAGGAGATGTGGAATACAAGCGGCCGAAATGAGTTTCCTCCGTAGGGTGGCTGGGCTCAGCCTTAGAGATAGGGTGAGGAGCTCAGAGTAGAGCCGCTGCTCCTTGGCGTGGAAAGGAGCCAGTTGAGGTGGTCGGGGCATCTGATCGGGATGCCTCCCCTCGGAGGTTTTCCGGGCACGTCCAACTGGTAGGAGACCACGGAGTAGACCCACAACTGGCTGGGGGGATTACATATCCTGGTTCATACATACTATACATACATGTACACATACATACGTACACATACAGGCTGGAAATGAAGTGTTCATACCATAAAACTGGTTCACGCCTCGGGGTCCCCCAGGAGGAAGTGGAAAACGTTGCTGGGAGAAGGGGGCTGGAGCTCCTCGCTCAGCCTGCTGCCACCGCCACCCGGCCCGGTTGAGCCCCACAAAATGGATGGGTGTGGATTCTAGTAGAAAAAGGATTGTTGTTTTATTATGACATTACCCTTATTATAAGGCCTGGGGACTACTAGAAATACTATGTTGAAAGTCATTATTAACATTTTGGTATTGTGTACTCATGTTTACATGTGTGTACTTGAGTATGTGTACGTATGTTTCACTGTGTACATATATGTATGTATATGTACGTATGTACATGTATGTGTACGTATATACACTCACCGGCCACTTTATTAGGTACACCTGTCCAACTGCTCGTTAACGCAAATTTCTAATCAGCCAATCACATGGCAGCAACTCAATGCATTTAGGCATGTAGACATGGTCAGGACGATCTGCTGCAGTTCAAACCGAGCATCAGAATGGGGAAGAAAGGGGATTTAAGTGACTTTGAACGTGGCATGGTTGTTGGTGCCAGACGGGCTGGTCTGAGTATTTCAGAGACTGCTGATCTACTGGGATTTTCACGCACAACCATCTCTAGGGTTTACAGAGAATGGTCCGAAAAAGAGAAAATATCCAGTGAGCGGCAGTTCTGTGGGCGCAAATGCCTTGTTGATGCTAGAGGTCAGAGGAGAATGGCCAGACTGGTTCGAGCTGATAGAAAGGCAACTGTAACTCAAATAACCACTCGTTACAACAGAGGTATGCAGAAGAGCATCTCTGAACGCACAACACGTCGAACCTTGAGGCGGATGGGCTACAGCAGCAGAAGACCACACCGGGTGCCACTCCTGTCAGCTAAGAACAGGAAACTGAGGCTACAATTCGCACAGGCTCACCAAAATTGGACAATCGAAGATTGGAAAAACGTTGCCTGGTCTGATGAGTCTCGATTTCTGCTGCGACATTCGGATGGTAGGGTCAGAATTTGGCGTCAACAACATGAAAGCATGGGTCCATCCTGCCTTGTATCAACGGTTCAGGCTGGTGGTGGTGGTGTAATGGTGTGGGGGATATTTTCCTGGCACACTTTGGGCTTATTAGTACCAATTGAGCATCGTGTCAAAGCCACAGACTACCTGAGTATTGTTGCTCACCATGTCCATCCCTTTATGACCACAGTGTACCCATCATCTCAGACTGGTTTCTTGAACATGACAATGAGTTCACTGTACTCAAATGGCCTCCACAGTCACCAGATCTCAATCCAATAGAGCACCTTTGGGATGTGGTGGAACGGGAGATTCGCATCATGGATGTGCAGCCGACAAATCTGCAGCAACTGCGTGATGCTATCATGTCAATATGGACCAAACTCTCTGAGGAATGTTTCCAGTACCTTGTTGAATCTGTGCCACGAAGGATTAAGGCAGTTCTGAAGGCAAAAGGGGGTCCAACCCGGTACTAGCAAGGTGTACCTAATAAAGTGGCCGGTGAGTGTATGTGTACATGTACATGTATGTATAGTATGTATGAACCAGTTCTATGGTACGGTCGGTGTATAAACAGTCCAAGCGGTTGGATGTGAAGCCACCGGACCGGTGTACCGGATGAGACCACTAGGTGTCCACTTGAGTCTTAACTCCTGGACCCTGTGGTCCACTAGAGAAGGAGAAGAGAGGATAGTGATCAACTATCAACCACTCAGTGACACATGGGGTTTTTATTTCCTATCACCATCCACTAAACATCACATCATGTTCATCACCTGCTCATCCTGCTGATTACTAACACAATACAAGTTGGATCTGGGAGACTTTTGGATCGGTCTCTTCAGGACAAATGCCGGTTCAGTCGGTTTGAATCACATCAAACCGGTTTAGGCCGGTGCACCGGACCGGACCGCAAAACCGGGAATGGACCCGACCTTCAGCCCCTAATCATGTCTTGTTCTCCCGTCAGATGCCTGTGGACTCACACTGGACCCAAACACAGCCCACAGACGGCTCTCTCTGTCTGAGGACCACAGGGAGGTGAAGGAGGTTGAAGAGGATCAGTCTCATCCTGACCACCCAGAGAGATTTGACTCCTGGTCCCAGGTGTTGTGTAGAGAGGGTCTGACTGGCCGCTGTTACTGGGAGGTGGAGAGGAGAGGAGAGGTTGATATAGGAGTGATATACAGAGGAATCCCAAGGAGAGGAGGGGGTGATGACAGCTGGCTTGGAGGGAACAACAAGTCCTGGAGTCTTCAGTGTTATGATGATAATCGTTACTATGTCCGGTACAACGGTATTAGAACATTCATCCGTCTCCCCCCCCCTGACTCCACCAGAGTAGGAGTGTATGTGGACCGGCCTGCTGGCTCTCTGTCCTTCTACAGAGTGTCCCCAGGTGTAGGAGGGTCCTCACACACACTGACACACATCCACACCTTCTGGACCACATTCACCCAGGAGGACCTCCTCCCTGGGTTTGGGTTCTATGGTTCTGGTTCTGGTTCCTCAGTGTCTCTGTGTGGGTTGTAGTTTATGATCATCATCTCACCGCCAAACATCGCGAGCAAAAATGACGTCACGCGCACAACTAAGGCCTTCACACACCGGGGCGTTTGTTTCATGCAATTAATTCGCATGTCGATATTTGTTTTCTTACTGTTGTTTTTGTCATGAGCACTTTCACACAGAACGCGAATATTACGCGGCGAAAAGCGACGTCATTTTTTTGAGTGAATCTTTCCCAACCTTTTATTGAACAATTGTTGCAGGCAAATATTTCGCATTTTCCGTGTCGTTTATTCGTCACGCCCCCGGTGTGTAAAGGCCATAACACATCTGTTAATTAAGTTAATATAATATATAATCAGTTAATACATACATAATACATAATCAGTTAATATATATAATATCTAATCAGGTAATATATACATAATATATAATCATGTAATATGTAAGGGATAATCCACGACAAGGTGTGCATGTTATCGAAAACTAATGCACACCTCTCCAGCCAATCAGAATCGAGTATTCACCCGGGCCATGGTATAAATATATATAATATATAATCAGGTTTTTTATTTATATATATATATATATAGATATATATAGATATATATATATATATATATATAGATATATATATATATATATATATATATATATACCGTAAAACTTCCAATAAAAGCAGGGTCCCTAATAGACGCAGGGGTGTGGCGACACGTTTTGACAAATAAACGCAGGTCTCCAATTGAGGCCGGGTCTGGATTTTATCTAAATTATTTCTTGAACGACTTAAGCCGTTTAGATCACCTCCACAAAGATACGGTAACCGTTTAAACGTCTGTCCATATGGACATAACGCACATCGTTAGATCAGTTAGATTCTCCACAGATAAATCATTCAGTTCATTTAACACAAACTATGAACACCAACGCATAATTCATTGAGACTTACCGGTAAACAAGAGAGACGGGGAAAAGGTCTGACTTCCAACCTTTGAAGCGATCATAAAGTCCGTACGGTGTGTGTCCGTTCCTGCATTGTTTATATTCCTTAAGTCCGTAAGGGTCCACCGATCAAAAGAATCAATGGGTTTCATTAAATTAATCCGAGTTGTGAATAATATCATGTGAAGTCCGGTGCTCACTGTCTGTTTACTGTCTGTATGCTGGCTGTCGTAAATCTTCCGCTGCCATAAAACGACGTTCACGTTCGAGCGTCATGGCGGCAACACCGAGAAACACACGCCGGACCTACGAACGGGGGGGGGGGGGGGGGGGCGCATTAGTAACACACCGCAGACCTACGGCCGGGGGGGGGACCTATGACCGGCGGGGGGACCTATGACCGGCGGGGGGGGGTCTCAAAAAGGAGGACAAATACGGACGCCGGACAGGGCATTGAAAAACCGGACAGTCCGGCCTAACGCCGGACGAATGGATGAGACGGCGGTCTGATTTGATATGGTCTGGTTTGAATTTTTTCCTAAATTAATTAAACGCCTGTCCCCAATAGACGCAGGTCTCCAATAAAGGCAGGGTGCTTTCAGTGATTTAAGCAAATAAACGCCCGGGCGTTATTAGAAGTTTTACGGTATATATATATATATATATATATATATATATATATATATATATATATATATATATATAAATAAATCAGGTAATATATGTGTAATATGTAATATATGTATATATATTGTCAAGTAAGGTTGATTCAACGGTGTCCAGAAAACCAGAAAGACATGGGACATAAAGGATATTTTATCATATTATCATTTTCCATATAACTTTCATTATTCACCTAACATGTAATACATACTTTTATTTGTTGTTTATTGTTTTACATGTACCATGTCATTTTGTTTATTGTTTAACATGTACTACATATTTTGTTTATTGTTTAACATGTATGTTGAATCGTTAACATGTAAGTTGACTGTGTAATTAGCAGGGCATCGTAGGCCTTGAAAGCAGGGTGCGAGTTAGGGGGGGGCAGGGGGGGCCATGGCTCCCCTAGTGGCCACCTGAGCTCCCCTGGAAACATGGTTTGTGAAATTTTGGGGGAGCTCTAAAATATTGATATGATTGCCAAATAAATGATATGTTGGCCATTACATGGTTTTCCCTCAAAGATGTAAAATAAGAGAAATAAAATTGTATTTTGAGTTCATGATTCATGAAAAAAGTGTTGCCTGCTCGCACGAGGCGCTTGCAGCGTGGCGGGAGCGCTGCAGCTCCACCCACTACTGTATGTGGCGTTGCGTCTCTCCAGGGGGGTATTGCACAAAACTAGGATAAGGGATTAAGCCGGGATATGTTTACGGATTTAGGTTATCCTGGCTAAATTTAGCCTCAAGTCGGTTGCATGAAAGCAGCTCACACTTATCCCGGCTAAGTTACCATGGTGATTTATTCTCTGCAGCTAGCCTGCTCCAGACCAGGCTAACAGCCAGGCTAAGCTTAATCCTAGTGATTCACCTGTATTTACACCGTCAATCCTGTGAGGAATTAATGTGTTTTACAGCATGTGCATGGTCTTTCTAAGTATGTTGCATCATTTTAATTATCCCAAATTAAAATATTACATATATAGTCATTTCTCATTTCATTTAAATCTGTTGGCTGTTTGCAATTGCAACAGTCTTTTTATATTGATTCAAGTGTTATTACTCAGGCCAACACAGTTAAAGTCTATATTTTTTCATACTATGACACATTTAGGGGAGAATGGGGAGTAGTGCCAATTTTTACTTAAAGTACTTAAAGGCCGTGGTGCAGGTTTATTTTTCTAACCAATTTGCGTATTTGCTTGTTGGTAATAAACATTTAAGCTGTTATTAATTGTATTTGATGTTGTTGGGTATCACAAAACGTAATATAATACGAAAAAGTAGCTACTATTTCAGCAGTTTGGGATTGATTCTCATTTCTCGCACAATGCATTGCATGACGTCACATCGGTGAGACAACAGACCAAAGCCCGCCTTGAGACCATTGAGAGAGACGAGTAGAGAGAGACTAGTAAGAGATTGTTCAGCAGATTATACAGATAAATAAATACATATAGCATTTATCTATCAATCTATCAACAGTATTTGCAGTAGTTGATGTACTCGTCGCATTGCTGCTCGAAGGTGTACCGCCCCGTAAAGCGGTGCCGGCGTCTGTCTCAGTCACCCGTGCTGCTTTGTTGTCTTCCGCTATCTTCTCCGTGAGCGACAGTACGTCGACCAATGGGATGAGCGTATTCTGGATCGTCATACTCGTGTGTGAATATGCTGTCAGCTCATTGGTCACAGACCAGGACAGGGCCCGGGAACAACTTTACCGTACATGTCCATATAACGCGCCCTGTTATTCATTTTCCATTGGCATTTTACTATATGACTATGTTTTGACTCTCGCAGTAATACGGGACAAAGTGCGTCCCAGTTCAGCTCAATGCGGGACGGCTGCTTTAGTTTCTAAATACGGACGAGTCCGTGTTTCAAGGGACGGTTGGCACTGCTGTTCATAGACCGCTCCAGCGCTCGTTGCTGCGTTTCTAAATGGTAGCTAGCAACTTAAGCGGGATAATGCCCGACGAGGTGTCCATTAACAGAACCGTCCTCCGCGGTTCACGCCTCCGCGTCGTCCATTCATTTCTGTTAATATTGAATCAATTAATAATACTTTAATATGTTTTAGAGTGACAATCAGGGGTTAAATTGGGATTTGTTATGTGGGGGGGGCTCTACCTAGGGGGGTCCGGGGGTATGCCCCCCCAGGAGAAAGTTTTGAAAAATAAACCATTAAATGGCACTTTCTGGAGAGTTTTGTGCAAAGAAATGGAGAAATTGAGTCTTACATGATATGTGCAAAACTGCAAGGTTTAGCACCTATACTATGCATTGTTTTAGCATCAACAGGTATTAGGGCATGTAGCAATGTCCCTGATCTGTGAAATTATAATTTTTTGTTATTAAATAACTTTAATATTTTAGCAATTGATTCGAGGGGATAAATTCATTGGATGAAGGTTCTGTCGTTCTGGTTGCCTTTTCTTGGTAGCCAATGTTGTGCACTTGCGTTGGGAATGCATGCGGTGCTGCGGTCGACTGACAATGAGAAGCAGCTGAACAGAATAGTCGGCTACTCGTGTTCCCATTGTTCTCATCTCAGCTCCGCTGAGCCAAATAGAAATTCCATTTGAAAAACAACGTTCATTTATTGTCGGAAATATCATATTTTCAAAAGCATTACTTTCATCCAAAGCATTACTTTCATCAAATCTTATGTGACATTTCCAGTACGCAACTGACTGCAGGCAGGCTTAGGCTATGTGCCGGGGCTGAGCCCCGGCTAGCCCCGGCCCAATTTAACCACTGGTGACAATCGTGAGGTTTTTTTATTTTTATAAGTCGACCAGACTATTTAATATCTCCCGTATGCAGGCGTTGCCAAGCAACGTGGCCATAGTGTCTTCATAGCGTCAATGTCTTTCCTAGGTGTACATCAAAGATAAGATTATAGAGCTCGTCGTACGACGAACTTAACAAACCACTTAGGCTAACAATGCTTTCGGGAAACTGGGCCCAGGAGTAATAACTAACTAATAGGACGGATGCCCACACACCACTGAACGTCAAATATCGATACTGATGCTAAAGTGCCCTTACCGACAGTCGCTATTTGACGTTCTGGGAGTGAAACTGTGTTGTTCTGACTGAGTTTTCATAAAGATTATGCAATACATATTATTACACCCCAACTGTTTCTGTGGTGGGTTTTGAAAGCACAAAAGAAAACCGTGACCCGCGTCTTTGAGGTTTACACCCGCGACTCCGTTTTCAAAACAGCCCAATTTGGCGAGAAAGCCGTGAAGCTGGCAACCCTGCATCACCGTCACCTTAATTCTAATTTATGTATTTTCTAACCAGCAATTTATGTATTTTATAACCATGAAATGTCCTTGTTGGTTGTGCTTTCTTCAGGCGCCTCCACAGTGCCACGCGTGGATACTGTAGGTACAACACGCTATGTTACGTTGAAATGCGACGTAATCCAGTGTTCACGAAAACGTACACTGTCAACGTATGCTTTTGGCGACTGGGTTGGCGCATCAGGTGAACTAGGCGAACTGAGCCTCACTGGTGACGTCATGACCGTTCAAGGTGATGCGTGGTATTTGGGCGCATCTGCTCTCCACAGACCTGAATGGGAAGGATTGGCGTATCATATGCACGCAAAATTGGATTTTGGCGTATCATATGCACGCTTTTTGAAAGTGTAAAGTCGTGTTATTCGTACGCAGATTGATGAGACCGGGTTGGGGAAAACAATAATTCTGTGGGACTAAATCCCAGGGACTCTTGCACTACTTCCCGTGATGCGAAAAGCAGCCAAGGCACAGGCTCCTCCCAATCTCCACCGACTTCAAGGCAATAGGCCCGCAACATGGACTTGAACGATTGGTGATAGCGTTCTAAAGCGCCCTGGGACTCCGGGTGGAAAGCACTAGAAGTGCGATGTTTAATGTGGAGTGACTTAATGACTCGTGAAAACATTTTAGCAGTGAAATTCGTTCCCCTATCACTCTGAATGATCCTTGGCAGACCAACGAATGCGAAGAACTTTAATAAAGCCCTAGTCACGGATCGTGTTGTAATTTTCCTTAGAGGAATAGCCTCCGGGAAACGAGTGGCAGTGCACATTACAGTTAATAAATATTGGTAGCCGCTTCGCGACCGCGGTAGCGGAACCACACAATCAATGATTTCATGTTCTGTTGTGATGTTCTTTGAGGAAGAAGGCCGCCGACACAGGATCGCTTTTAACTCACTTTATTTGTTTAGCTTTAGGTCTATTATCTGTGAAGCAAATGGAGGGGAATTGTATCATTCACGCGTGGAGCGACTCTTAGCCGGATATCTGATCGATACGCGGCCTCTAGAGTTTCTCCCCTCCCCTGGCTTGTGTGGTTTGGTAGTACCTGGGCAGGCGTGGCCTCTATGACGCATAATATGCTCTGATTGGCTAGTGTTGAGCGCCCGCCCCCAGTGTATTATGTGTGCTGCCATCTGGTGGCCAGGTGCGGTTAATACAGCTTATATTTGTTTCTGTTCCCTAGTGGCTATGTGTAGATATTACTGCTTATGTATTTGTTCCTGTTCCTGTCGTGTATTCGTTGAGGAAGAAGGCTGCCGACAACAGGAAATGCTTTAACTCACTTTATTTGTTTAGCTTTAGTTATATTAATCTACCAAGCAGATGGAGGGGTATTGTAAAACTCACTCGCGGAGCTCCCCCTAGCTGGACATCCGTCCGGATACGCTACCTGGGGGTTTCTGCCTCCCCCCCGGATGTGTTGCCCCATAGTATCCGGGCAGGCGTGGCCTCTATGACGCATAATGGCTAGTGTTGGGCGCCCGCCCCCAGTGTATTATGTTTGCCGCCATCTGGTGTTGAGGTGCAGTTAATACAACTTGTATATTTATTTCTACTCCTTTGTGGCTATGTGTAGATATTACAGCCTGCTGATACATATGTTATTATTTATTCTCAACATTCCCTTGTGGCTATGTGAGGGTATTACAGTCTGTTGATACATATGCTGTTATTTATTCGTAACAGTTCAAAGGGATCACCGATGGCAGGTATTGGTTGCAAGGGTGCAGATGTAATTGCCTGGTTCGGCTTGCCACTCACCTGGCAGACATGGCATGATTTACAATACCTGGCAACGTCACGCTTCAAACCTGGCCAAAAGAAGTGTTGGAGTATCCGATTATATGTTTTTGTCATGCCCATATGACCGGCTAGACCATCATGCGCAGAGAATGCGAGAATCTCGGTTCTATACTCAGTCGGAACTACAATTTGATACACCGTGCCCCACTCTTCGTTAAGGCGCGGTCTCCACATTCTCATTAGAACACCGTCCTTAATGAAGAACGCGCACGGCTCCGACGCACCGTTAGGATCCGATAGCGCAGCCTGGAAACAATATACAAGAGTGGCATCAGACTTTTGCAACAATATCAATTTATCACGTGACAATGAAATATTAGCAGTGTTATTTTGAATGATTTTAACTTTGGGAACAGACTGCTCTAGCTTCTCAAAAAGTCTCTCACGCTTTTTAGGCTGGGCTACAAAGCTGTCACTTAAGTCAATGTCAACGGGAGAAACAGATTGTAACGTTTTACTCGCGTGTGACCACACTGGCAGGGAATACATCTGGGAACTTTTGTCCACAATCATCCATGCCCACTGGCACGGGTGGTGCAGCAATCACTTCAGGCAGTACTTCACCTCGACTCCACACTTTCGGGCCTGCAATGTCGTTGCCCAGTATAAAGTTCACCGAGGGAATAGGAAATGAGGATCTTACCCCTACAACTACGTCACCACAGACTAAATCGGATTTCAGGCATACGCGATGAAGAGGCACTCTAATGAACCCCATCTCAATCCCTTGCACAAGAACACTACTGCCAGTGGCAGTTTTCTCAGACAACGGCAAGAGGTCCCGTAACATGAAGCTTTGGGCCGCACCCGTATCGCGTAAGATGCGCACCGGCGCAGACTGACCATCAGCGACTGATATAATAGGCGGTGGGCCGAAGCCCCTTATCTGTTCATCTAAACCAAATCAATGATGGCCTAGCTGGGCTTCTAAAGTTTTGAAGATTGTTTTTTTTCTAACGATAAACCGGTTGTTGCCACTTCCATTTTGCGCGCACTTTCTCAAAAACATAGCGTGAATGTTTAGTAAAATTCGAGGCAAACGCCATGGCCTGCCATATCAGCTGAACCAATAGTGCGATCGGATGCTGGAATACGGATATTATTAGCCAATCAGGCGGAGCTTTATTTGCAGCTGTTTCCTCGAAGAGTCAGCTGACATCGGTGTTTGGTACTAGCAGTGTCAGATCCACAACTATCGGGAAAGAAACGTGTTTTAAGGTAAGAATAAATTTGATTAAAATGTGTCAGCTTCATAAAATGTATGTTTTGCAAACCATGTTATTCACACATGCAAGCGTGCAGCTTTAGCTTTCTAATGCGCCGCAGTTAATATAGCTTACAAGATTGACAGATGAAATAGCCTTGCTATGCTACTTCATTGATTCCTCACGAACCTTTCCTAAAATGTAAATGTAATCGACATAGAGTAGATGTTCATAAACCAGGCGAACACAGTACTTTCTTGGCTCAGAAATATTTAATTATTAACAGACTTTGAGCCAAACAAATAGCGTAACAATACAGCTAGCTAGCAGCTTAAGTCAGGGTCATTTTTTAATGTTGGAACTAAAAGCTAGAACTAAAAGTATTTGTTCCTATTCTGAAACTAAAAGCTAGAACTAAAAGTATTTGTTCCTATTCTGAAACTAAAAGCTAGAACTAAAAGTATTTGTTCCTATTCTGAAACTAAAAGCTAGAACTAAAAGTGCACATTAAACAGAACAGGACAGTAATGCAGGCTACATGGCACTTAAAGCACCACTTCTTCATCTAGTCCTCGTCTATGTTCCCATTGTCACAATGTATGCAAAGGCACAGGTTGGTACATGGCAGTTCATGGAGTTTGCATGTGCATCTGCCCTTAACACAGTTTGTTTTTTTACAGGAGCAGTGAACAAGCTCAAGAATTGCCTCTGGAGCTGGCGGAAGTGACATCCAGTCCACCTCATAAAACTCCCCAGCCATCTTCCAGCCATGGTGAACTGGAGGGGGAATGTCTGGGTAAGATTCCAGGCTCCTTCTGTGCACTGCTGTCTGATAACTTGCCCGCTGTATGTGCTTATATAGGGAGTCCTGGTTTGGAGGCAAGTCTCGCTCAGAACATCTGCCCGACTTGAACAGTTTAGCCCTGGCCTTGTTGACGTCCTGGCAATCCAGTCCATAGAGGTCACAAGTGAATGTCTCCAGTGCCTGGCTGAGGTCTGTAGATGGTGTGAAATTTTCTCCCAATTGTCTGAATAGGTTGATGTATTCTGCTTTTGAATTTAGTTTCTTGTATGCCTTTATTTTTCCAACACCATGCATAGAGCTGACTGTATCACATCCTGAAAATGCATGAAGACCTACAAGGGCATCACACTTTTCCTCTCCAAGATGGTTGTGAAGTCGTGTGAGGTCAGTGATTTGGGTCTCTCTCCGCTCGTTGCTGCGTTTCTAAATGGTAGCTAGCAACTTAAGCGGGATAATGCCCGACGAGGTGTCCATTAACAGAACCGTCCTCCGCGGTTCACGCCTCCGCGTCGTCCATTCATTTCTGTTAATATTGAATCAATTAATAATACTTTAATATGTTTTAGAGTGACAATCAGGGGTTAAATTGGGATTTGTTATGTGGGGGGGGCTCTACCTAGGGGGGTCCGGGGGTATGCCCCCCCAGGAGAAAGTTTTGAAAAATAAACCATTAAATGGCACTTTCTGGAGAGTTTTGTGCAAAGAAATGGAGAAATTGAGTCTTACATGATATGTGCAAAACTGCAAGGTTTAGCACCTATACTATGCATTGTTTTAGCATCAACAGGTATTAGGGCATGTAGCAATGTCCCTGATCTGTGAAATTATAATTTTTTGTTATTAAATAACTTTAATATTTTAGCAATTGATTCGAGGGGATAAATTCATTGGATGAAGGTTCTGTCGTTCTGGTTGCCTTTTCTTGGTAGCCAATGTTGTGCACTTGCGTTGGGAATGCATGCGGTGCTGCGGTCGACTGACAATGAGAAGCAGCTGAACAGAATAGTCGGCTACTCGTGTTCCCATTGTTCTCATCTCAGCTCCGCTGAGCCAAATAGAAATTCCATTTGAAAAACAACGTTCATTTATTGTCGGAAATATCATATTTTCAAAAGCATTACTTTCATCCAAAGCATTACTTTCATCAAATCTTATGTGACATTTCCAGTACGCAACTGACTGCAGGCAGGCTTAGGCTATGTGCCGGGGCTGAGCCCCGGCTAGCCCCGGCCCAATTTAACCACTGGTGACAATCGTGAGGTTTTTTTATTTTTATAAGTCGACCAGACTATTTAATATCTCCCGTATGCAGGCGTTGCCAAGCAACGTGGCCATAGTGTCTTCATAGCGTCAATGTCTTTCCTAGGTGTACATCAAAGATAAGATTATAGAGCTCGTCGTACGACGAACTTAACAAACCACTTAGGCTAACAATGCTTTCGGGAAACTGGGCCCAGGAGTAATAACTAACTAATAGGACGGATGCCCACACACCACTGAACGTCAAATATCGATACTGATGCTAAAGTGCCCTTACCGACAGTCGCTATTTGACGTTCTGGGAGTGAAACTGTGTTGTTCTGACTGAGTTTTCATAAAGATTATGCAATACATATTATTACACCCCAACTGTTTCTGTGGTGGGTTTTGAAAGCACAAAAGAAAACCGTGACCCGCGTCTTTGAGGTTTACACCCGCGACTCCGTTTTCAAAACAGCCCAATTTGGCGAGAAAGCCGTGAAGCTGGCAACCCTGCATCACCGTCACCTTAATTCTAATTTATGTATTTTCTAACCAGCAATTTATGTATTTTATAACCATGAAATGTCCTTGTTGGTTGTGCTTTCTTCAGGCGCCTCCACAGTGCCACGCGTGGATACTGTAGGTACAACACGCTATGTTACGTTGAAATGCGACGTAATCCAGTGTTCACGAAAACGTACACTGTCAACGTATGCTTTTGGCGACTGGGTTGGCGCATCAGGTGAACTAGGCGAACTGAGCCTCACTGGTGACGTCATGACCGTTCAAGGTGATGCGTGGTATTTGGGCGCATCTGCTCTCCACAGACCTGAATGGGAAGGATTGGCGTATCATATGCACGCAAAATTGGATTTTGGCGTATCATATGCACGCTTTTTGAAAGTGTAAAGTCGTGTTATTCGTACGCAGATTGATGAGACCGGGTTGGGGAAAACAATAATTCTGTGGGACTAAATCCCAGGGACTCTTGCACTACTTCCCGTGATGCGAAAAGCAGCCAAGGCACAGGCTCCTCCCAATCTCCACCGACTTCAAGGCAATAGGCCCGCAACATGGACTTGAACGATTGGTGATAGCGTTCTAAAGCGCCCTGGGACTCCGGGTGGAAAGCACTAGAAGTGCGATGTTTAATGTGGAGTGACTTAATGACTCGTGAAAACATTTTAGCAGTGAAATTCGTTCCCCTATCACTCTGAATGATCCTTGGCAGACCAACGAATGCGAAGAACTTTAATAAAGCCCTAGTCACGGATCGTGTTGTAATTTTCCTTAGAGGAATAGCCTCCGGGAAACGAGTGGCAGTGCACATTACAGTTAATAAATATTGGTAGCCGCTTCGCGACCGCGGTAGCGGAACCACACAATCAATGATTTCATGTTCTGTTGTGATGTTCTTTGAGGAAGAAGGCCGCCGACACAGGATCGCTTTTAACTCACTTTATTTGTTTAGCTTTAGGTCTATTATCTGTGAAGCAAATGGAGGGGAATTGTATCATTCACGCGTGGAGCGACTCTTAGCCGGATATCTGATCGATACGCGGCCTCTAGAGTTTCTCCCCTCCCCTGGCTTGTGTGGTTTGGTAGTACCTGGGCAGGCGTGGCCTCTATGACGCATAATATGCTCTGATTGGCTAGTGTTGAGCGCCCGCCCCCAGTGTATTATGTGTGCTGCCATCTGGTGGCCAGGTGCGGTTAATACAGCTTATATTTGTTTCTGTTCCCTAGTGGCTATGTGTAGATATTACTGCTTATGTATTTGTTCCTGTTCCTGTCGTGTATTCGTTGAGGAAGAAGGCTGCCGACAACAGGAAATGCTTTAACTCACTTTATTTGTTTAGCTTTAGTTATATTAATCTACCAAGCAGATGGAGGGGTATTGTAAAACTCACTCGCGGAGCTCCCCCTAGCTGGACATCCGTCCGGATACGCTACCTGGGGGTTTCTGCCTCCCCCCCGGATGTGTTGCCCCATAGTATCCGGGCAGGCGTGGCCTCTATGACGCATAATGGCTAGTGTTGGGCGCCCGCCCCCAGTGTATTATGTTTGCCGCCATCTGGTGTTGAGGTGCAGTTAATACAACTTGTATATTTATTTCTACTCCTTTGTGGCTATGTGTAGATATTACAGCCTGCTGATACATATGTTATTATTTATTCTCAACATTCCCTTGTGGCTATGTGAGGGTATTACAGTCTGTTGATACATATGCTGTTATTTATTCGTAACAGTTCAAAGGGATCACCGATGGCAGGTATTGGTTGCAAGGGTGCAGATGTAATTGCCTGGTTCGGCTTGCCACTCACCTGGCAGACATGGCATGATTTACAATACCTGGCAACGTCACGCTTCAAACCTGGCCAAAAGAAGTGTTGGAGTATCCGATTATATGTTTTTGTCATGCCCATATGACCGGCTAGACCATCATGCGCAGAGAATGCGAGAATCTCGGTTCTATACTCAGTCGGAACTACAATTTGATACACCGTGCCCCACTCTTCGTTAAGGCGCGGTCTCCACATTCTCATTAGAACACCGTCCTTAATGAAGAACGCGCACGGCTCCGACGCACCGTTAGGATCCGATAGCGCAGCCTGGAAACAATATACAAGAGTGGCATCAGACTTTTGCAACAATATCAATTTATCACGTGACAATGAAATATTAGCAGTGTTATTTTGAATGATTTTAACTTTGGGAACAGACTGCTCTAGCTTCTCAAAAAGTCTCTCACGCTTTTTAGGCTGGGCTACAAAGCTGTCACTTAAGTCAATGTCAACGGGAGAAACAGATTGTAACGTTTTACTCGCGTGTGACCACACTGGCAGGGAATACATCTGGGAACTTTTGTCCACAATCATCCATGCCCACTGGCACGGGTGGTGCAGCAATCACTTCAGGCAGTACTTCACCTCGACTCCACACTTTCGGGCCTGCAATGTCGTTGCCCAGTATAAAGTTCACCGAGGGAATAGGAAATGAGGATCTTACCCCTACAACTACGTCACCACAGACTAAATCGGATTTCAGGCATACGCGATGAAGAGGCACTCTAATGAACCCCATCTCAATCCCTTGCACAAGAACACTACTGCCAGTGGCAGTTTTCTCAGACAACGGCAAGAGGTCCCGTAACATGAAGCTTTGGGCCGCACCCGTATCGCGTAAGATGCGCACCGGCGCAGACTGACCATCAGCGACTGATATAATAGGCGGTGGGCCGAAGCCCCTTATCTGTTCATCTAAACCAAATCAATGATGGCCTAGCTGGGCTTCTAAAGTTTTGAAGATTGTTTTTTTTCTAACGATAAACCGGTTGTTGCCACTTCCATTTTGCGCGCACTTTCTCAAAAACATAGCGTGAATGTTTAGTAAAATTCGAGGCAAACGCCATGGCCTGCCATATCAGCTGAACCAATAGTGCGATCGGATGCTGGAATACGGATATTATTAGCCAATCAGGCGGAGCTTTATTTGCAGCTGTTTCCTCGAAGAGTCAGCTGACATCGGTGTTTGGTACTAGCAGTGTCAGATCCACAACTATCGGGAAAGAAACGTGTTTTAAGGTAAGAATAAATTTGATTAAAATGTGTCAGCTTCATAAAATGTATGTTTTGCAAACCATGTTATTCACACATGCAAGCGTGCAGCTTTAGCTTTCTAATGCGCCGCAGTTAATATAGCTTACAAGATTGACAGATGAAATAGCCTTGCTATGCTACTTCATTGATTCCTCACGAACCTTTCCTAAAATGTAAATGTAATCGACATAGAGTAGATGTTCATAAACCAGGCGAACACAGTACTTTCTTGGCTCAGAAATATTTAATTATTAACAGACTTTGAGCCAAACAAATAGCGTAACAATACAGCTAGCTAGCAGCTTAAGTCAGGGTCATTTTTTAATGTTGGAACTAAAAGCTAGAACTAAAAGTATTTGTTCCTATTCTGAAACTAAAAGCTAGAACTAAAAGTATTTGTTCCTATTCTGAAACTAAAAGCTAGAACTAAAAGTATTTGTTCCTATTCTGAAACTAAAAGCTAGAACTAAAAGTGCACATTAAACAGAACAGGACAGTAATGCAGGCTACATGGCACTTAAAGCACCACTTCTTCATCTAGTCCTCGTCTATGTTCCCATTGTCACAATGTATGCAAAGGCACAGGTTGGTACATGGCAGTTCATGGAGTTTGCATGTGCATCTGCCCTTAACACAGTTTGTTTTTTTACAGGAGCAGTGAACAAGCTCAAGAATTGCCTCTGGAGCTGGCGGAAGTGACATCCAGTCCACCTCATAAAACTCCCCAGCCATCTTCCAGCCATGGTGAACTGGAGGGGGAATGTCTGGGTAAGATTCCAGGCTCCTTCTGTGCACTGCTGTCTGATAACTTGCCCGCTGTATGTGCTTATATAGGGAGTCCTGGTTTGGAGGCAAGTCTCGCTCAGAACATCTGCCCGACTTGAACAGTTTAGCCCTGGCCTTGTTGACGTCCTGGCAATCCAGTCCATAGAGGTCACAAGTGAATGTCTCCAGTGCCTGGCTGAGGTCTGTAGATGGTGTGAAATTTTCTCCCAATTGTCTGAATAGGTTGATGTATTCTGCTTTTGAATTTAGTTTCTTGTATGCCTTTATTTTTCCAACACCATGCATAGAGCTGACTGTATCACATCCTGAAAATGCATGAAGACCTACAAGGGCATCACACTTTTCCTCTCCAAGATGGTTGTGAAGTCGTGTGAGGTCAGTGATTTGGGTCTCTCTCCCCTTTGATGTGTGCAAATAGAGATGAGCGTTGATGTGGCTACAGAAAGACAGAGCTATCACAAAGACATCAGTGTCTGGGCTCTTTATGACAATGTCACTACAGGTTTTTGCAGCATGAGCAGCATGCAATAACATTCTTGTGTCCGCCTCTTCTTGTGTACTTTCCAGCTCCTTAATCTCTTTAATATGCACATTGGTTGCATTCATCGTAATAGAGTGGCATTTCCTGCCATGTGCTACTATTACTGTTACGTTGCCAATTAGAGTTTTTGCGGAAGTGGTCCAGCGCTCGAATAGGTAATTTTGTAGATTTTCTTTGTTTTCACCACATGCCAAAAACTTTTTCCACTGTTTGGGCGTTTTCTGTTCATTTCCGTAAATTCTGATTTTTTCGTATCCCTGTTCCGCCCGTCTGCCCCTCTCAGCATTTTTTATGCTCAGGTTCTGGTAGGTGTCGCATACAAAATGTACCTCAGTTGATTTTGTTTCTTTGGCTGAATGTACTAGTGTCCTCAGTACATGGTCAGCGAATGATCCAAAAGTGGATTGAGGCTTAAGCTGTTGCACCAGAGCCATAGCATCCCAAATCCAGACAGAACCATCAGGAATGGCATTCACTTCTGCAGGTGGGCTGATCTCATTCTGTAAGATGTGCATCAGCTTGGCCTTGTTGGTTTTTACCAGGGAACCATCAACATTGGCAAGGGACTGCGGAAAAGGGCCCAAACTGTAGGTGAGCATGTCCTCTATGTTGACTCGTCGCACATTGCCCACAACAATAAGTCTCGCAAATAAATTGCGGTGCGATGTCAATGTGATTTCTTTTCCCCGAATTTTCGTGATTGTACTTTGGCCACTGTGTCTGAATGTTTGAAGTTTCACTTTCTTTATTGGGTCATGGAATGATGTTTCTCCGCTGATGAGCCTCTTGTCACAGAATTCCGATAGTGCCTGAGTACCTCTTTCTTTAGCCCCCAGCAAATCCACTGCAATGCTGGCTGATGCAAGTTGGCCAGAGGAGATTTTATAAAGACACTCACCATCCAGCACCGGGTCAAAGGGGTTGATCATGTTTTGGACTGTGGTCAAAATGCTCATCACATCAGCTTCATCTCTCTGAACTCTGGTGCTGTCCAACTCAGAATTTAGATTGGGTACAGGGCACCGTCCTGCCATGGTTTTACACTCAAGTGCGATGGCTGCCCGCTCATGTTGAGTAAGTGTCCACCGGTGCACTGCACCCTTGTTGAGGGAGAATCCACTGATTCCTCCCTTTGTTTTTGAGTCCCGATTTGCAGTCTGCTCAATTACCTGGTCGCACGCAGTGCCAGCAAAACCATGCTGGGGATTCCTCTGTGCCACAAAGTCCCCAGAAAGGAGTTGCCGGTGTGCTGAGGGATGTGTGTTCTCCAGGTTAGTCATCTCAGCCCAATAAGCAGTGAGATACCTTGCATAATGTACTTTGTCACACACGAAAAACCAGGGCAGCATACCCTGCACGGTGGACAGATGGAGAGCCCAATTCCCCTCTCTTGTAGCCCTAATGAAAAGAAGCAAATCTTCCACCATCTCTACATATTTACTCCAGAATTTGAAGGTCTGGTTAGATGAGCTCTCGCTTTCCACAAATTCTCCAAAGCCTGTCAGCAACTGAAGAAATGTCTCGGAGGTAAGCAGGTCATTAAATATTTCACTAGGAAAACACTCTTGCAGATCTGTTACAACTTTTAAAGCTGCTGCCTTTTGTTCTTGTGTGAGTGTGTCTAGATATGCCTGCCAGCGCAGTCTCTGGAGTGCCTCTGCCAAGAGTTTGTGTGCCCGTATGCTCCTGTTGTAGTGATGACCTGAGATCACGCCATCAATTGAGCCCAGAGCCACGACTTCAGACTCAATGAAGAGATCCTGGAGGCCAGCATCAGCGTACAGCTTTCCGATGCAGGAAAGGTATGCCATTGCTGTATGAAACTCCCCCATTCTTATTACAAGTCTCTGTGAGTAAGAACTCGTTTGCCAACGGATCTCTTGGGCCTTGGCATATATTGCTTGATCCATAACCAGCACCATTTCTTTTTGGTTCAGACGGTCAGCAATGGCAGTGGAGTGGCTCAGAATGGTGTGGACGGTACTGAGATCGGTTGGGCTGGCATCAATGACTGGTAGATATCCAACACTTGTTGAGGGTAGATCGGTGTCTTTTTTCAACATGATGTTAAATCCTGTCCATCCAGGAATGACTTTCCCCTGGGCCTCAAACATTTTTATTAGGAAAAACGCAGCATCAGCTCTCCTTCCTGTTGTTTGGGCATGTCTGTTTGGGTCCTGCTGTAGATCGATCTTCAGTAAAGTATTCTGTGGCCCAGATCGCTTTCCCCTTGTGTAAAGGACAATGTTTGATGGCGGAGGATGGACTGACCGCTCTCTAGTTTTTTGTCTAGATGTGTGAGGTAAAGATGGCAAATCACTAGACATGGCCTGCTGAATTACTATGCCATTAGTATTGTGTGTTGTTCCTTTCCCAGAAAGAGTCTCCTCCCCAAAGTCATTATTATCCCAGACAAGAGTCACAGGCTTTTCAGCATTGATGTTTTCAGGGATGTATATTGCTCCTCTCTCCATTTGTAGGTGAGCAAGGGCAGTATCATGCTCTAGGACCTGGGTGTTGGATGAGCAGTGGCCCAGACCATTTAACAACCCTATGAGCTGCGCTGAACCAGTCATGTGCCGAATGGACATTGCAAGTGAGCACTGTTTTGGCATGAGCCAACGTCCTCTGGTTGCTAGGGTAATAATGTCTTGACAGGATGACACTATCTTCCTGCTCTCCTCCACATTTACCTCAACACGTTCATCTGATGGTTCCGATGAAATTCCAGAAGTCCAGGCAATAAAGTTAAATAGTTGGTCTGGTACTACACTAAGGGCATTCTCCAGTGTCAGGTCTCTAGCTGTTGGCGGCCATGGGAGCTTTGGTGATTTCTTTGCCGTCTCGTGGATTATGGTTTTCAGTGTGAGTGCTGCATGATATAATAGCCTAGCATCATTGATGGTGGGATCTTCAACTTGTCCTCTACTTGTCATTTCTTCTTCACTGTCTTCAGATGAGGAGGAAGAAGAGCAGGTGACTGCTTCATGGATGATCTCTTCAGCTGACAGATTGTCCACATACACAAGGTAGGTTGCAGATGCTTTGTGGAATTTTAAGTGGGGATGGGACTTGTGAAGTCGGGCCTTTAATGACTGAGGCTTATATACTATGCTCTCTATGCCCTCAAAAAGCAAATTCAACTTTGATAGGCGAAGCACCTCCTTTTCCTTCACTAGTCTCTCCTCAATGACAGTCTCACAGAAAAGCTTGTAACCATTTTCATACAAGTTGCCATCAGTTTTTTCCGTTTTTGTTTTTGAAAGGTACAGGTACCGGTTGTAATCCCTGAAGCAGGTGGGGTGGTATCGCGCCTCACTGGCAACCAAGTCGCGACCTTGGATCTGAAGAAGGAGAGACTCATCCTTTCTTCCTTGAGCTGCCACAAGTAATTTCCCAGCACTTATAGTCTCACACTGACGGAGTTTTTCCCTGACCCGTTTTCTGCTATGTCTCTCAACAATGTGTTTGACACGCTTGCAAATTAGACACTGTACAGGTAGCAGATGAGGTGCTCTCTTGAATGTACAGAAATTGCCTGTTTGTGACCTTAGAGCTCGTTTTGCTGGAGTCTCCTCACCATCTTCTGTTTCTGTCCCTACCTCTAGCCCTTTAAAGATGAACAGAAGACAGCAGATTTAGGCTATATCCTTAATAATTAATGTAGAAAACCTGTTTGTTACTGGATTGTTGTGTTTCTCTTCCTTTTGTTCATTGTGTGTGTGAGAGAGAATAAAACATTCTTATAGTGCACCCTTTTCCCTTTTTTGACTTGACTAAATGCTTTGCCAGCACTCTAACAGAAGTACATACAATTTCAAATCCACCAAAGCGGGGATTGACGGAATAAGTTGGAGAACCACTGGTCTAAACCATTGTAATTACACCATGTAGTACTAAAATTACTATCATGAAGCCAACTCCTTCTCTTGTATGTTTTGAACCATTATGTGGTGGTATTTTCCTCTGTTTCTCGACAGATTCAAACTTGGACTGGGTTCAAACTCAATATTAAGTTCACCTATTAGTTCATAGGCCATCTCATATGTCTTTACAAACCTTCATTCGCAGCTTCCTTCTCTCTTCTCTTCTGTGCTCTTTTGATTTTAGTAACATTTGTGAAATGGCAGTAGCATTGCCTATGATAGCCACTGCTGGTTGGCACTGCAGTAGTAGGCTCATGGCATGTTAAATTAAATTTCTGAACTGCCTCCTCTGCTACATCACTCTCTGGACAACCTAGATCTCTCCACTGGAAAACGGACTTGGTGAATTTCTGCCAGCTAATGGCTGAAAAGGGAACTATGTGGTCGTCTCCCTTCGATACATGCATACAGCACTCCATCATTTTATTCAGACCATGCTGCCTAGCAAACATGAGTGAGTATTGTACAAACTAGCTTATTATCACGTGGTGATCTTAACAGTGATATAATGTAGGGTGACCAGATGAGATTGGCTGAAATTCGGGACGTTTTTTTTTTTTTTGTTCGGGGGGGGGGGGGGCGCGATTGTCGACGGGAGGGAGGGGGGCGCGATTGTCGACGGGGGGGGCTGCGGGGGCTTCCGTCGGGGACTGCATGCAGTCGACTCAACCTCTCTACGGACGTAGTATGGACAGTTTTTAATGTTCATCAGAAAATAACTACTCAGTATTCTGCTTGAGTATCATTTTCGGGACAATTAGGGCTGGATTCGGGATTCGGGACAAACGCTTAGATTTCGGGACTGTCCCGAATTTCTCAGGACGTCTGGTCACCCTATATGATAGGTGAAATTCACAGGCAAAACATTGTATTGAAGTCAAGGCAGGCATTTATTAAAGAAGATCTCAAAGAAATAAGGACATCGTATGGCAGCAGAATAAAGAGAAATCACACATCTTAACACGGTAAAAACAATCACCTGTACTTTCACATTAAGGGCTTTTTTATCAAGTTAAATAGGCCGACAGACTGAGTTAACTAAAAAATCCATCTCCTCCTTATTGTCTCCACACCGGGTTTGTTGACATAAACGTCACCCACGCGGCTATTTTACAGACACGCGATTGGACAATTGCAGTAAGTACGTCATATATTTGGGACCCTGGACGTAGTTGCCCATTGTGTTTGCCAGGAAAAAGTTAGCTGAATAACTTATCAGCTTTCAAATATGCGAGACAATTAGGAGTGGCAACAATTTTTGCTCGGTTTGTTGGCAATTCTAGAGATGATCTACAAAAAAACAGGTTAGCCATCGTTTGTACAGTGTCGATAACACGATACGGCCTCTCGGCCCACCGCCTATAATCCCATCAGTGAGGAAAGGCTCGTAGGTAGACGGAGCCTTCACGAGTGCAGTGCCGATGGGCTTAAGAGAGATACTATTTTGCCTTGCTGTTGTGACTAGGCCAACAGATTTTTCCTGCCTCTTTTTTAGTTTACTACAATCGGATTTAAGATGCCCAGAGTTTTTGCAATAGTTGCAGAATCTGCTCCGTTTCAACTGGTGGACTTGGAACCTTCGAATCAGATGGACTCTGAATTCTCGATATCAAATGGCCTTTGTGTTTTGTGAAAAGAATTAAATGCAGTCGATTGGCTTTTAAAACGATACCGATCCTTATACACACGATGGGTTAATGCATACTGATCCGCTTGTGAGATTGTCTCCGCTTTCTGCTCGGCAACATAAGTAGACACATTATCAGGTAAAAAGTTGCGAAAATCTTCAACTAGGATTAACTCCTTGAGCTTGCCCATGGAATTATCAACTTCTGACTGGTACCATCGATCAAATAAAGTTGCTTTCTCTGCAGCAAATTCAACATAAGTCTGTCTGTCTGGTCTGATGAAGGAATTTCTGTCTATATGCCTCCGGTACTAATTGCATTTAAGATTGCAGCTTTCACCTTATCATAATCTGCACTATCCTCAAGAGGAATGACAGAGTAAATCTCCTGAGCTCTGCCTTTCAACACACACTGCAATAGGAGCGTCCAATATTGTTTAGGCCACTCTAAAGTAATTGCAACCTGTTCGAAATTAGGGAAATATTTCTCCACCTCTTTACCAGTGAAGTCAGGAACCATTTTAACGTACCGACTGACTTGAAACTCATCACGAGGCACCGCTTGACTCCACCTTCTAGATTCATATTCCAATCGTTTTAATTCTAAGGTGTTATTCAGCTCTTCTTGTCGAGCTGAAACACAATTTTTCATGCTCATTGTCAAGCTCCTTTTCGCGTAAAGTGAGCTCTTGTAAGCGAATTTGGAGTTCAAGCTCCTTAGTGCTACTCTGCGGTGGTTTCGCATCAGCTGCTATTTCGGGCAAGAGTTCCTGCGTGACAAGACCGTCGATTAAAGCAGCTAAGGTTGTGTCCTTTAAATGTTTTTCAGTGTTCGACAGAGGTACTTGGTACTTCTCTGATAACTCCAATAACTGAGTTTTCGTACACTGAAAGAGAATCTCCACAGATGGCGACGCAATGAAGTCATCTAATAATGAAATTTTGATATGCCAAATGCAATTCAATTAAATGAGATTCGATAACTAAATATTATTAGAAAATCGAATATCAAAATTTTGAAAGCTTGATTCAAAGGCTACAAAACGAATATCAGTTTCAAAATTCAAAAAGTGGTCACAAAAAATATGACCACAGGTTCACCTAAAAGCCTTGTAGAGCACGAAATACCAGCACAGCTGGAATAAACAAAGAATAGGGACGAAACACCAGTACTAGGCTGGCAAGACAAAAAATATCGGCCCGCAACTTCAATTGTGCAAAATAAAGTTCATAGAACTTCTCAAAAAGTAGATACTTGATAACTTCAAAAAGGGTAAAGCAAAACAAAACAGCCCTAAATACCTCACTGTCTAAGGTCTTCAGGTGGTACCTAGCGTGCAGGCCCGTTTGATCAACAAAAGACTATGGTCGATCAATCATCAAACCCAGGCGTGCTAAATAGGGCTACCACCCAAAAGTAAAGCAGAAAACAACAAACAGACTATCTAACTAAGGGTGTATGTGTGACTGTTGTGTACCCGCCCCGCCAAGAACCCACACACAGGCTGGATTGGATGATGTGATTCTTTATGGTAGCTGCAATGAGTGGTAGACACACACACACAAAACATGTGGTTCAGCACCTCCACCGGATTTTACGTCCCAAGCAGAGAACTGAAAGACTGCCCAAGTACATTACATCTTAATTTCTTTTTTTACAATTACATGAAATGCATTTTAAGATGTGAATACTTTTTAACATGTGATCGTATAGTGGTTTTAATTCAATACAATATATTCTTAACTTGTTTTTTAATAAACATCATCCTTTTTTATATATTTATGAAATAATGCAAGGCGCAACATCAAATAAATAATTAAACTGTATAACGGCACCCACTAGTGGTGACCATCAAATTTAACAGGCCACGTTGCCCCCTTGTTAAACATGGCGGACATTTTGAATCCGAAACACGTCTTGACACATTAAACACACAGTGCAACAATTATTACCTGCAATGAGTGGTAGACACACACACACAAAACATGTGGTTCAGCACCTCCACCGGATTTTACGTCTACAGGGGAAATAACATTTACTTCAGTGCAAAATACTACTACTAATAATACTAACGTGAGCAACAACCAATGCAATTACATGACTCGTTAGCTTTAGTGTAATTTATACAGAGCAACATCAGACCGTGGCTTACCCCAAGCAGAGAACTGAAAGACTGCTAAGAGTATCCGAGTTGCGGTCATATATATAGACTTTTAGGTACCAGTAGATGGCGCAACTGAACCTCTCATTGCAGGGCAAAGCAATATACAGGCAGGAATTTCAATAAAATAACCAAAGTATTTCTTATACCCGTTACATATGCAAAAACAGAGAATTGCCAAAACCTACAAACGTCGTTGGATCTTCTTGAAAAAAAAAGCCTAAAAAACCGCAAAAAATAGCCTTAATAAAAATGATCCAATTAAAGAACAGACGAGCCCCCAATTATGTTACGGCTGAAACCGAACATAAGAGGGACAACAAAAAGGGCTCAAAATCGATTTATTAACATAAAATGGTCGTATTTAACCAAAACTAGGCAAACAATTATGCCAAAAAGACAAGTAGCGGTGGTAGCGGCAGCGAGAGGAGAATGGATACGGGAGAACGGGTAGTAAACAAGAAGACCGCACCCATGGCAGGTGTGTAGGGCTTTAATAGTGGAGGCCCCGCCCCCCTCCACCTGGACACAGGTGGAAGAAAAGGCGCAGGTAATAGCGGTGGCAACCACAAGGTGTAGCCCAGAGCCACTGCCAGGCGACTAGTTGGCCACCATAGGAGGGACACGCAACACTGTCCCTTACATTCCCAACGGAAAGTCCGCCGACGGCTCCTTGTAACGCGGAGGACATGGGAGGTAGGCTACTACTATATCTACACTTTACTGTCTATTGTTCTTCATATACCATCTCTAGCTCCTCGTATTAAAGTACTAACATCACTAACACTACCAACAATATTATTAACACGTTAAGAAACGTAAACATCCTCAATACGCTAAACTACAAAATGGCGGACTTCCTCATCTGTGTCGCACTCGCTTTTTTGGAGACCACTCTTTTAGATATTTTAACGCACACACGATAAACATTAAGGACACTATTTCATATTTATTTCAATATAAACAACGACTCTACACAAATAAAGGCCTTCCTATAGGGTGTGTGTGTGTGTGTGTGTGTTTTACTTTCACTTTCGCTTTCCCAGCCTCCTTTCATCGTGTAAATACAGGTCGTGTTGGAGCAGACTGTGGCCATCTGATATTCTCCATATACTCTCTATGTGGACACTTAGAGGCCTTATATTACAGACTCCAACATTCAGCTGCTTTCTCTGGTTTTAAACACTAAACGTTGACTTCCTCACTCTTCATTCCCTCTCTTTTACTCTTTTATTATTTGATAACAATAATAATAATAATGATTATTATCATTCTCATTATTATTATTATATAAAATTAAAATAATAATAATAATAATTGATACTATTATTATTGTTATTATTATTGTTATTAATAATAATGCTATTATTATTATTATTACAGCCGTCCTGTTATTACCAGGAAGCACTTTACTCTATACAACTCTGTGTGTGTGTGTGTGTGTGTGTGTGTGTGTGTGTGTGTGTGTGTGTGTGTGTGTGTGTGTGTGTCCAGGTGTCCAGTCAACTATGGGTGAGGAGACAGAGGAGGGGGGTCCTCCCTCTAAAACCACTCTGTCTGGGGAACATGGCCACCACAGCAGAGCTAAGAGGTAATCTCACCTCAGAGCTCAGCAGTGATATATCATCACACCATCATTAGTCTGAGTAAAAGCTGTGTGTGTTGTGTTGAAGCCCAGAGCAGCGGGAGAGAGCAGACTCCCCTGGACCCAGCTGTGTCTCCATGAAGAGTGACCACTCTATGGATCATCCTCCTGTTACGTTTAAAGATGGAAATCAGTCTGTTGAGAAGAGGTAAGGATTAGTTAGAGATGATAAAAATACATTATATAAATATATATATTATCAATACAAACTAAAATATTCACTCTTCACCGGGCTTTCACCACAAAATAAATAATAAACCGAGCACACACACACACACACACACACACACACACACACACACACACACACACACACACACACACAGCGCTGTCGGCTATCCACTCATCGGTCCGAGTCTGACTCTGTTGCTGCAGAGCTTCAGTGTAGCCTACAAGTTTCTGAAGACACACGGCTGCCATAGTGTGAGAGTCGGCCCACTTCTAGTTATCACAAAGCTGATGAGTGGTTTGAACATTGTGCAAAGTTTTGATGAAAATGCACGCAGGGATTAAAGTTTTCCGGCACCATGCCAGATTTCCGGCGTGCAGCGTTTGGCTGCGAAAATAAATATTATATTTAAAAAAAACCTTTCCATATCATCCCCATCGCTTTCGAGTGTATGCGTTCGTCTGCCAATGATATGAAAGGAGCACAACTCTCCCGCTCTTAAACTAACATTATTAGCCAATCAGAAGTAGAATGGGGCGGGTCTTGGGAAAACATGCTTCAACCGAGTCCTATGTTTTCTCTATCGCTCAGATGACTATCGCTCAGATGAGGAAATTCATGAATCCTGGGGAAGATGCCCTCTTAGTTGATAAAGTATTAAAAAATAAATGGTGCTGGGATGGATAGAAGAGATAGGGAAGGACAGTAAGTATTTTATTAGCTGGTGCAAAAAGTTAAATGCCCCGAGACACCGGGCCGACGGTCGGCCGTTGGCGAAAGTCGGGCCGTCGGTGAGCGTCTGTGGCCCTAGTTTTTGCGGTGTGTCCCGCACCGTTAGCAGTAGTTGCCCTTGTTGGCGGGTTTTCCGGCCGATTCAGCATGTTGAATCTGCGATGGAGGACTTCGGTGAGAGAAATAACTCTGATTGGCTGTTCAGCTTAAGCGAATCAGCGCACGAGAAGAGAAACGGAAGTCAACAAAGCAGCAAACGACTTTCGTCAAGAGGGCACGCACAAAAGATCGTCTCATTTTTCAACTTCATCTGATCATTCATATTCTCTATTAGAAGTAGCTTTGTTTCATGTTTGTATATATCCGCAGTCCTAGGTCTTCCGGTGTCCCTTTTTGAATGACGAATACAGACTAGCACCACCTGCTGGTGTGGAGAGTTATTTCCTCTCACGCAGGCGCAGAACGTACGTGCTAGTTGGCCGTTGGCTGGAGTCTTTGCGGTGTGTTAAAGTGCAACTCTTTGGCCGAGACACAGGCGACGCAACAGTCGGCCTTCGTCACCGCTAGTTCTTTGACGTGGCAAAAAAGTGCTTTCACGTCATGAGTCAGACCCGCTCATAGAGCAGCTGTTCACGTCATGAGTCAGACCCGCTCATAGAGCAGCTGTTCACATCATGAGTCAGACCCGCTCACAGAGCAGCTGTTCACGTCATGAGTGAGACCCGCTCATAGAGCAGCTGTTCACGTCATGAGTCAGACCCGCTCATAGAGCAGCTGTTCACGTCATGAGTCAGACCCGCTCATAGAGCAGCTGTTCACGTTATGAGTCAGACCCGCTCATAGAGCAGCTGTTCACGTCATGAGTGAGACCCGCTCATAGAGCAGCTGTTCACGTCATGAGTGAGACCCGCTCATAGAGCAGCTGTTCACGTCATGAGTCAGACCCGCTCATAGAGCAGCTGTTCACGTCATGAGTCAGACCCGCTCATAGAGCAGCTGTTCACGTCATGAGTGAGACCCGCTCATAGAGCAGCTGTTCACGTCATGAGTCAGACCCGCTCATAGAGCAGCTGTTCACGTTATGAGTCAGACCCGCTCATAGAGCAGCTGTTCACGTCATGAGTCAGACCCGCTCATAGAGCAGCTGTTCACGTCATGAGTGAGACCCGCTCATAGAGCAGCTGTTCACGTCATGAGTGAGACCCGCTCATAGAGCAGCTGTTCACGTCATGAGTCAGACCCGCTCATAGAGCAGCTGTTCGCGCTCTCCCACACACAACGTGGTTACCGGGAGCAACAACCACAGCTGATGTGCCGGCATCAATAACTGACCGTGTGTGTGACTTGAAAATCCGCGTGTGCACGTTCATCGCAGAGCATGATCTGTCTTTCCAGCTCGCCCAACTAACTGCTCAGATTATTACAGCTATCACTAAATTAGACTAATGGAGGCCAATACCCAAGTGACAACGTAATTACAACTGATACGAAACGCATCGCGTTCTGAAACATCCGTTAACAATTTCCATTCAGAATGTCAGCTAAACAAGAACAGTCAAGAGTAACAACTTGAACGCTTTAATTAGCATTTTAGTTAGCGATTTAACCATTTGTCATCAACATCAACATTGCTTTATTTGCAATCTTTCTACAACAATCTTTAGGGGTGAAGGCAAGGAGGGGAACTTCTTCCGCAATTAATGTCTAAGCCCCGCCCTCCAACGCCATATCCATTGTTTATTGGTTCATCGATGTTGGCCCAAACTTCAATTATTTATTTATTTAAATGTTTGGGGAGGGCCTTCCTCCATTTCCTCAATGGAAGAGCCTCCTCTGGTCCACACCACAGGATGACCACCCGCCACGCACCCACATTAAAAAAAAGTTCGAGCTCAGGATTTTGTGTGTGTGTGTGTGTGTGTGTGTGTGTGTGTGTGTGTGTGTGTGTGTGTGTGTGTGTGTGTGTGTGTGTGTGTGTGTGTGTGTGTGTGTGTGTGTGTGTGTTCGTTCTCCACAGACGACACCAGGAGAGGTCAAAGGTTCCCAGTGCTCAGTCTGTACAGCAGTATCCAACAGAGCTGATCCAGGTGTGTAAAGGTCCAACAAGACATTTGACTCCAGCTCTACATGAACATTAGAAAGCATCTCTTGTGGTGCTGATGGTCTCCAGGCTTCCCTCTGTAGACCAGCGGGACGTGAATCTAGGACAGATGCTTCTGATGTCCTCAGTGAGTTCAGAGTCAAGTTCTCATTGATGTTTGTTCTGCTCCAGAGGGCCGAGGAGGACGCACACGCTTTTCTAGACAAGGAGCTGAAGAAGCTCTGGAGGGGTCACTTCCCAGATTACCCACAATGCTCAGAGACGCAGAGGGAGGAGGATGAGGAGGTGCTGGATGGTGAGGAAGAGGAGCAGAGGAGGCGCGCCATAGAGGGAGTTGTAGACATCACAGTGCTCTGCCTGAAGCAGTTGAAGCTGGAGGAGCTGGCTGACTCTCTACAGAGCAGTAAGAGACTCTTATTTTGAAACAAATCAGCAAAACGTTTGTTGAAAAATAAATCAGTAATAGACTCATATTTTCACAGCTTAAATATAAAGTACAGACTAAATGACATAATGGGAGATATATGTTTCTATCAAACTTTAGATTAAAAACTACACACCTTTGGATCTGATGGTGATGTTGCTGATCATTTCTTGATTGATTACATTAAAATTGTTGAGGACTATTTATCCAACAAGCCAACAGTGAAGAAACGAGTTGGAGCCGCTCACGTTAACATCCTGACTGACTTCTGTTGTTTCTTTATTCAGAACATTTTGCTGAGAAGTGCCAACATAAACTCAAGTCTCATCTGAAGGAGAAGACCCAGCGTGTGTTTGAAGGAGTCCCTAAAGCAGGACAAGCAACAGATCTGAATGAGATCTACACAGAGATCTTCATCACAGAGGGACACAGTGGAGACGTCAACCAGGAACATGAGGTCAGACTGATTGAAACAGCTTCCAGGAAACCAGCCAAGGAGGAAACGCCAATCAAATGTGAAGACATCTTGAAACCCTTACCTGGACAAGATCAACCAATCAGAACGATAATGACAACTGGAGTGGCCGGCATCGGTAAAACCATCTTAACACACAAGTTCACTCTAGACTGGGCTGAAGGCAAAGCCAACCAGGACATACACTTCACATTTCCCTTCACTTTCAGAGAGCTGAATTTACTGGAAGGGAAAGAGTTCAGCTTGGTGGGACTTCTTCATCACTTCTTTATTGAAACCAAAGAAGCAGGAATCTGCAGATATGAGCGGTTCCAAGTTGTCTTCATCTTGGATGGTCTGGATGAGTGTCGACTTCCTCTGGACTTCCAGAAGAACCGGATCTGGACTGATGTCACAGCGCCGACCTCGGTGGACGTGCTGCTGACAAACCTCATCAGGGGCGACCTGCTTCCCTCCGCTCGCATCTGGATAACCACACGCCCTGCGGCAGCCAATCAGATCCCTGCTGAGTGTGTTGGCATGGTGACAGAGGTGAGAGGCTTCACCGACCCACAGAAGGAGGAGTACTTCAGGAAGAGATTCAGAGATGAGACGCTGGCCAGGAAAATCATCTCCCACGTCAAGAAATCTCGAAGCCTCCACATCATGTGTCACATCCCCGTCTTCTGTTGGATCTCTGCTACAGTTATGGAGGACTTCTTCACAACATCCCAGAGTGGAGAAGAGATGCCCAACACTGTGACTCAGATGTACATCCACTTCCTGAAGGTTCAGTCCATACAGGGGGACAGGAAGTATCATGGGAGAGCTGAAGCAGATCCACACTGGAGCTCAGAGAGCAAGGAGATCATTGTTTCTCTGGGAAAACTGGCTTTTAACCAGCTGGAGAAAGGCAACCTGATCTTCTACCAGGCAGACCTGAAGGAGTGTGGCATCGATATCAGAGCCGCCTCAGTGTACTCAGGAGTGTTCACCCAGATCTTTAAAGAGGAGTGTGGGCTGTACCAGGACAAGGTCTTCTGCTTTGTTCATCTGAGCTTTCAGGAGTTTCTGGCTGCCCTTCATGTCTTTCGGTCCTTCAGAAATACAGGTGTCAACCTACTCTCAGAAGAACAACCAACCTCCAGGAGAGATGAACTCCATCTCTACCAGAGTGCTGTGGACAAGGCCTTACTGAGTGAGAACGGACACCTGGACTTGTTCCTCCGCTTCCTCCTGGGCCTCTCTCTGGAGACCAATCAGATTCCCCTACAAGGTCTGCTGGGACAGACAGGCAGTAGCTCACTGACCAATCAGGGAACAGTCAGCTACATCAAGAAGAAGATAAGTGGAGATCTCTCTCCAGAGAGAAGCATCAATCTGTTCCACTGTCTGAATGAGCTGAAGGACCGTTCTCTAGTGGAGCAGATCCAACAGTACCTGACATCAGGACGTCTCTCCACAGCATCTCTCTCCCCTGCTCAGTGGTCAGCTCTGGTCTTCATCTTACTGACATCAGAAGAGGAGCTGGACATGTTTGACCTGAAGAAATACTCTGCTTCAGAGGAGGCTCTTCTGAGGCTGCTGCCAGTGGTCAAAGCCTCCAAAACATCTCTGTAGGTTCACTAATAACAATAATTAACTATCATCTGTTTTGCATGTGTCAGTCGAAATCAGTCAAATCCAAGACTTGGTGTGTTCAATATAAATTTCATTAAATAAATCTGTTTACTGGACATTATGGGGTCTACATGAAGGAGTTGATTTAAAGGAATGAAGAAGTGAGAATTTTTGTTAATTAATTTAGCTTTGTTTTACACCAATTGACATGTTGAAACATTGTCAAGTGTAGGAATTAAACATGTATGTATCTATGTTCATTAAAGGCTGGATGGCTGTAAGCTGTCAGAGAGAGGCTGTGAAGCTCTGGCCTCAGTTCTCAGCTCCAACTCCTCTAGTCTGAGAGAGCTGGACCTGAGTACCAATGATCTGCAGGATTCAGGAGTGAAGCTGCTCTCTGCTGGACTGGGGAGTCCACACTGTAGACTGGAGACTCTCAGGTCAGTTGGACTCAATGTGCCAACAGTCCCACCACAAGGCTCCTCATCAGAAGACCTTTAACAGATTTACATCCATTAAAGTTAGAAATCACACGCCTAACTATAGATTTTTCATAAGAATAACTGTGTGTGTGTGTGTGTGTGTGTGTGTGTGTGTGTGTGTGTGTGTGTGTGTGTGTGTGTGTGTGTGTAGGTTGTCTGGCTGCATGGTCACACAGGAAGGCTGTGCTTCTCTGGCCTCAGCTCTGAGCTCCAACCCCTCCCATCTGAGAGAGCTGGACCTGAGCTACAATCACCCTGCAGGAGACTCAGGAGTTACGCTGCTCTCTGCTGGACTGGAGGATCCAGGCTGGAGACTGGACACTCTCAGGTATGGAGAGGACAGCTCACCACTCAGTGAGACAATGTCTCCTCCAAGGATTCAGCCGCCTGCTAGATGAAGTGTAACTGTAACTCATGTTGTGTAGAAAGTGATGATCCAGCAGATGATGAAGGTGAATGTTTCCATGTTTAAAGCCAACATGCTGCTCTCACTGTGTTTCCCCCCCAGTGTGGAGCATGGTGGAGTGGGGAGGCTGAGACCAGGCGTACAGAAGTGTAAGTGTCTGTTTAGTTTGATTCATCGCAACACACTCACTATTTAGATGGACACTTCATTGATGAAGAGTCATTTATTTTAGGACACTTCTTGACAGCAAAGTATTTGATTAAAGTCCTGATCCTGGGAAGACACATGGGAGCATTAACCTCTTCAGAGAGACAATGGGTGGACATGACTCTTAGAGGGACACTTTCACATCGTGGGCAGTAACAACAAGGGAGACAAAAGGTGAGGGGAGTGACCTGGCCAAGGCCAGCATTACACTAAGGGGGGAAGTAGACATGTCTGCAAGGACGCAAGACAACTAAGGGATCTGCACAAGAAAGAAGTGAGGAGATGCATGGCCTCCACACTTCCTGGCTACATTGGAGATGCCAATGCTACTAACTGAACCTTTTAATTGGAGAGAGGAAGGAGCTATTTCTAGTTGCAGAGAGACTTTATACAAAGGCTTATTTAATGAACTATATATTATAGCAGCTTATATATGTGATGTGGTGTATAGTTCATATATTCCACCACATCCATCCACACAGCAGTAGGTGACGTCCGCTCATGAAGACCTCATGTATCTTCTAATAATATTGTGAGCATCCCAGTGAATGGTCCGTGTATAAACGCTGTAGTGGTCTTAAAGTGTTTTCTGAGCCAGTAGAGGGCGAGCTCCAACGCAGCGCATCAAGTCACTCACAGTTTGGTGGTTTCCACCTGGAGGCGGAGATGATGGAGATGAGGAGATGTGTGTTAGAACTGAAATATAAAACCTGCTCGCTCTCCCTCACCTCCACTCAAGCTAAACAACATTATGAGTGGTATTGTTATTATTCTGAGTGAGTGAGGGAAACACGGAGCGTGAGATGGACAGGCGGATCGGTGCGGCGTCAGCAGTGATGCGGGCATTGTACCGGACCGTTGTGGTGAAGAGGGAGCTGAGCCGGAAGGCCAAGCTCTCAATTTACCGGTCCATCTACGTCCCAACCCTCACCTGTGGTCATGAGCTTTGGGTAGTGACCGAAAGAAGGAGATGTGGAATACAAGCGGCCGAAATGAGTTTCCTCCGTAAGGTGGCTGGGCTCAGCCTTAGAGATAGGGTGAGGAGCTCAGAGTAGTTTTCCGGGCACGTCCAACTGGTAGGAGACCACAGGGTAGACCCACAACTGGCTGGAGGGATTACATATCCCAGCTGGCCTGGGAACGCCTCGGGGTTCCCCAGGAGGAAGTGGAAAACGTTGCTGGGGAGAAGGGGGCTGGAGCTCCTCGCTCAGCCTGCTGCCACCGCCACCCGGCCCCGGATGAGCCCCACAAAATGGATGGGTGTGGATTCTAGTAGAAAAAGGATTGTTGTTTTATTATGATATCACCCTTATTATAAGGCCTGGGGAAATACTATGTTGGAAGTCATTAACATATTGTTTGGTATTGTGTACTCATGTTTACATGTGTGTACTTGAGTATGTGTACGTATGTTTCACTGTGTACATATATGTACGTATATGTACGTATGTATATGTATGTGTACGTATGGTTTCCTATGTTTACGTATGTTTCTACATATGTGTACGTTAATTTCCAGCCTGTATGTGTACGTATGTATGTGTACATGTGCATGTATGTATAGTATGTATGAACCAGTTCTATGGTACGGTCGGTGTATAAACAGTCCAAGCAGTTGGATGTGAAGCCACCGGACCGGTGTACCGGATGAGACCACTAGGTGTCCACTTGAGTCTTAAGTCCTGGACCCTGTGGTCCACTAGAGAAGGAGGAGAGAGGATAGTGATCAACTATCAACCACTCAGTGACACATGGGGTTTTTATTTCCTATCACCATCCACTAAACATCACATCATGTTCATCACCTGCTCATCCTGCTGATTACTAACACAATACAAGTTGGATCTGGGAGACTTTTGGATCGGTCTCTTTAGGACAAATGCCGGTTCAGTCGGTTTGAATCACATCAAACCGGTTTAGGCCGGTGCACCGGACCGGACCGGAAAACCGGGAATGGACCTTCAGCCCCTAATCATGTCTTGTTCTCCCCTCAGATGCCTGTGGACTCACACTGGACCCAAACACAGCCCACAGACGTCTCGCTCTGTCTGAGGACCACAGGGAGGTGATGGTGGTTGGAGAGGATCAGTCTCATCCTGACCACCCAGAGAGATTTGACTCCCATCACCAGGTGTTGTGTAGAGAGGGTCTGACTGGCCGCTGTTACTGGGAGGTGAAGAGGAGAGGACGTGTTGAGATAGGAGTGACATACAGAGGAATCACAAGGAGAGGAGGGGTTGTTGACAGCAGGCTTGGAGAGAACAACAAGTCCTGGATTCTTTATTGTTATGATGATGATGGTTACATTGCCGGGTACAACGGTAGTTACACATCCATCCCTCTCCCCCCCCCTGTCTCCACCAGAGTAGGAGTGTTTCTGGACCGGCCTGCTGGCTCTCTGTCCTTCTACAGAGTGTCCCCAGGTGTAGGAGGGTCCTCACACACACTGACACACATCCACACCTTCTGGACCACATTCACCCAGGAGGACCTCCTCCCTGGGTTTGGGTTCTATGGTTCTGGTTCCTCAGTGTCTCTGTGTGGGTTGTAGTTTATGATCATCGTCATCTCACCGCCAAACATCGCGAGCAAAAATGACGTCACGCAACTAACACATCCGTTAATTAAGTTAATATAATATATATAATATTTATATTATATATATTATATTACTGACGGAGCCGAAACGTGTCCGACTCCTATTTAAACCGCTTTCTGTAAGGAAGGCCACAGGGCCGGACGGGATATCTCCCTTCATATTACAAACCTTTGCTGAGGAGCTTCCCCCGGCCTGGTGTCCGGTCTTCCGGCAGTCCCTTGACACCCACACAGTCCCTCTCCTATGGAAGCGCTCCAGGATTATTCCAGTGCCAAAGAAACCGCCACCCATAGCACACAACGACTTCAGGCCCGCGGCGTTAACATCAGTAGTGATGAAATGTTTACAACATGTAGTCGGTAAGCTGAAGGCAGACGTGAATAGCAAATTAGACCCACTTCAGTTTGCCTACAAACGGGGGCGCAGCACTGGAGACGCCATCACCTCCGTCAGGCACTTGGTTTTAAAACGGGTTTAAAAACTCTTCTGTCCCTATCTCAATTAATGTTGCTAATAAACAACGCAAATAGGCATCGACTGGGAGGTTCCACACACACACAGACTTTATGTGTCATCTGTATTGTTAACTTATGCTTTTACATTTGTATCTGCCATACTGAATCTATCCCTGTATTGTGTATTTGTAACTGGAGCTGCATGTCTCCGTCCTGTCAATGGGCCCCACTGGGTTGTGTTGTCAATGTCTTCTACTTATTATTATGCATTATGTTCTGTGTCCTGTCCTTGTCCATGAATGTCTATTTGTACATTTCCCCATGGGGACATTAAAGTCATTCTATTCTAAATCCTAAAATATTACACTTTCTGCTGTTCAGCCTGCTGGTTTTGCTTGGACCTCCGAGCGGTGATTCTGGTGATTTTAGTTTTAAATTCAGTAGAAACTGAGTTAATTGAGGTATTCGTGGTCAGATGATGACCGGTCCAACTCCTGGTAAAGCCTCACATCTGCCGTTTGCCTAATTGGACTTGAGTAAATAACGGTGTATCTTGCGGCATTGTCTGTCTCTGTCATGCGAATAGCGGTGGACATTGTGGGGTCAGTGTTGTGAGTCAACAGAGGCGTTTCCATAATGCTGCAAAGTGGCTCTTGAAGGCCACGCGTCTGCCTTGGGAATATATAGGAGCATACGGTACATCCCTCAGCAGCAGCACTGAAGAACTCAGACCCACTGCAGCACCGGCAGGAAAACCTCAATGGCAGCGCATCCCAACACCGTCCCAGAGGACAAGGACCAGTCCGTGGACGTGGAACGGAGGACGTCATGTCCTCTGTAGTGATGGTTCAATCCTGTGTCATTGGGTCCACACTCTTATTTTATAATATTGTTATACAAGTTGTTGCATTGTGGGAATCCTGCAGCAGAAAGGACGACGTCTGCTGCAGGTTGAGCAAAGAGACGGTCCACATGAAAAGTCTTTAAAAGTTATTATTGTATTGTGCAAGTGACTGACTTCTACACTTTTGCATAACATATTTGCCTCCTATGAATCGCATTCTTGCGATGTTTGGCACAGTATTGTCACTTTTATTTGACTTTCTATTTCCGTTTGACCTTGAAGCACGTTTGCATTGTTGTCGTGCAATTAGTAATATTGAATGTCTTTAGTCTAGGACCAAACCTTTGCTCATGCCCTTTGTGCAGGTCACCAATTAGATGTGTTGGTTCACTTCATGTCTCGTGGATGTTTTACATTTCCACTCGCGATGTTGCTAGCATCCTAGCTGTAGAATGACGAGCCGTCACGTCATTGTGCATTTTACATGCAGTACCGGTTGTCGCCACAAGAGTGGAGTGTTTACCCTTTTATGAGTGTACTCTGTCTTTGTCTCTCTCTCTGTCTGTCTCTCTCTCTCTCTCTCTCTGTCTGTCTCTCTCTCTGTGTGTGTCTCTCTCTGTCTCTCTGTGTGTCTCTCTCTGTCTCTCTCTCTCTCTCTGTCTCTGTCTCTCTCTCCCCCCCTCTCTCTCCTTTTCTCTCTCTCTCCCCCCCACTCTCTCTCTCCCTCTTTTCTACCAGTCTCTCCCTCTCTCCTTTTCTACCTTTCTCGCTCCTTCTCTCTTTTTCTCATTCCGCACTATCCTCAAGAGAAATGACAGAGTAAACCTCCTGAGCTCTGCCTTTCAACACACACTGCAATAGGAGTGTCCAATATTGCTTAGGCCACTCTAAAGTAATTGCAACCCGTTCGAAATGAGGGAAATATTTCTCCACCTCTTTACCAGTGAAGTCAGGAACCATTTTAACGTACCGACTGACTTGAAACTCATCACGCGGCACCGCTTGACTCCACCTTCTAGATTCATATTCCAATCGTTTTAATTCTAAGGTGTTATTCAGCTCTTCTTGTCGAGCTGAAACACAATTTTTCATGCTCATTGTCAAGCTCCTTTTCGCATAAAGTGAGCTCTTGTAAGCAAATTTGGAGTTCAAGCTCCTTAGTGCTACTCTGCGGTGGTTTCGCGTCAGCTGCTATTTCGGGCAAGAGTTCCTGCGCAACAAGACCGTCGATTAAAGCAGCTAAGGTTGTGTCCTTTAAATGTTTTTCAGTGTTCGACAGAGGTACTTGGTACTTCTCTGATAACTCCAATAACTGAGTTTTCGTACACTGAAAGAGAATCTCCACAGATGGCGACGCAATGAAGTCATCTAATAATGACATTTTGATACGCCAAATGCAATTCAATTAAATAAGATTTGATAACTAAATATTATTAGAAAATCGAATATCAAAATTTTGAAAGCTTGATTCAAAGGCTACAAAACGAATATCAGTTTCAAAATTCAAAAAGTGGTCACAAAAAACATGACCACAGGTTCACCTACAAAAAGCCTTGTAGAGCACGAAATACCAGCACAGCTGGAATAA
>JAOPHQ010004833.1:45000-46788 GCA_030340625.1 Merluccius polli | reverse complement strand
AAATCCCGGATGAGCCCTTCCCTTTCCTTGCAGAGTCGCTCAGATCAACTACTCAATAAAGCAAGGTGGTACAAGGTGATTCCTGTTCACAAGGGCTTTCACACCATTTTGGACTCTTGCAGAATACATTTCAGTAAAGGTAATGGGAAAACCACAGCAGGGTCAAAATAAACACAGCCACCAGCCAATGATGGAAAGATTTGACCATTACAGGACAGCTCTCATTGACAATCAGCCAAATCTGGTAAACCTACTTAGACCCATGTCCAACATAAGTGTATGGGCATGGGCCTCTAGAGCTCGGTCGAGCCTGCCTGTATAGGTGCTCGTCTGATCTCTTTTTTGAGCTTGTCGTGGACATGGGACCATCTTTGAAGTTCTGCATCATGTGGCTCGTTGGTCTAGAGGTATGATTCTAGCTTCGGGTGTGAGAGGTCCCGGGTTCAAATCCCGGACGAGCCCTCTCCCTCGTCCAAAGATGTGGATACAGGACAACCGCTCCATACAGGAACATAGTACAAGGTGAAACTGTGTTCCCAAGGTTATTTCCTGCTATTACAACTCTTTACAGAATACATTTCAGTAAAGGTAAATCGGAAACTAAAACAGCGTCAAAAATAAACACCTGCCACCAGCCAATGATGAAAGACATGTCATACCAGATCTGGCTGAGTGAGAATCAGCCAGATCTGGTAAACCTACTTAGACCCAAGATAATTGGAGGAGCCTCTCCCTTTCCTTGCATAGTCGCTCAGATCAACTACTCAATAAAGCAAGGTAGTACTATGTGAATCCGTGGTCACAAGGGCATTACAGCTTTTTGAACTCTTAGCTTTTGCGAATCAGCCAAATCTGGTAAACCTACTTAGACCCATGTCCAAGAACATTTTGTGGGCGTCGCTTCCAGAGCTCTGTCCAGTGTTCAGAGACTACCTGTATAGGTGCTAGGCTGAGGTCTTCTTGAGCTTGTCATGGACATGTGACCATCTCAAAAAATCTGCATCTTCTGGCTCGTTGGTCTAGGGGTATGATTCTCGCTTAGGGTGCGAGAGGGTCCCGGGTTCAAATCCCGGACGAGCCCTTTCCCTTACCTTGCATAGTCGCTCTGTTCAACTACTCAATAAATCAAGGTAGTACTAGGTGAAACTGTGTTCAAAAGGGCAATTCCTACTTTTATAACTCTTAGCTTTTTGAGAATCAGCCAAATCTGGCAAACCTACTTAGACCCATGTCCAAGAAAATTTTGTGGGCGTCGTTTCCAGAGCTCTGTCCAGTTTTCAAGACTACCTGTATAGGTGCTAGGCTGAGCTCTTTTTGAGCTTGTCTTGGACATGTGACGATCTCTAAAAGACTGCATCTTCTGGCTCGTTGGTCTAGTGTTATGATTCTCGCTCTGGGTGCGAGAGGTCCCGGGTTCGAATCCCCGACGACCCCTCTACCTTTCCTTGCAAAGTCGCTCAGATCTACTACTCAATAACGCAAGGTGGTACAAGGTGAATTCCTGTTCACAAGGGCTTTCACACCTTTTTGGACTCTTGCAGAATACATTTCAGTAAAGGTAATGGAAAACCACAGCAGGGTCAAAAATGAACACCAGCCACCAGCCAATGATGGAAAGATTTGACCATTACAGGACAGCTCTCATTGACAATCAGCCAAATCTGGTAAACCTACTTAGACCCAAGATAATTGTGAGGGTGTTGCTTCCAGACCTATGTCGAGTGTTCAAGACTGCCTTGTATAGCTGCTAGGCTGAGCTCTTTTTGAGCTTGTCTTGGACACGTGACC
>JAOPHQ010004833.1:30000-37500 GCA_030340625.1 Merluccius polli | reverse complement strand
CATGTCCAAGAAAATTTTGTGGGCGTCGTTTCCAGAGCTCTGTCCAGTTTTCAAGACTACCTGTATAGGTGCTAGGCTGAGCTCTTTTTGAGCTTGTCTTGGACATGTGACGATCTCTAAAAGACTGCATCTTCTGGCTCGTTGGTCTAGTGTTATGATTCTCGCTCTGGGTGCGAGAGGTCCCGGGTTCGAATCCCCGACGACCCCTCTACCTTTCCTTGCAAAGTCGCTCAGATCTACTACTCAATAACGCAAGGTGGTACAAGGTGAATTCCTGTTCACAAGGGCTTTCACACCTTTTTGGACTCTTGCAGAATACATTTCAGTAAAGGTAATGGAAAACCACAGCAGGGTCAAAAATGAACACCAGCCACCAGCCAATGATGGAAAGATTTGACCATTACAGGACAGCTCTCATTGACAATCAGCCAAATCTGGTAAACCTACTTAGACCCATGTCCAACATAAGTGTATGGGCATGGGCTCTAGAGCTCGGTCGAGCCTGCCTGTATAGGTGCTCGTCTGATCTCTTTTTGAGCTTGTCGTGGACATGGGACCATCTTTGAAGGTCTGCATCATGTGGCTCGTTGGTCTAGAGGTATGATTCTCGCTTCGGGTGTGAGAGGTCCCGGGTTCAAATCCCGGACGAGCCCTCTCCCTCGTCCAAAGATGTGGATACAGGACAACCGCTCCATACAGGAACATAGTACAAGGTGAAACTGTGTTCCCAAGGTTATTTCCTGCTATTACAACTCTTTACAGAATACATTTCAGTAAGGTAAATCGGAAACTAAAACAGCGTCAAAAATAAACACCTGCCACCAGCCAATGATGGAAAGACATGTCATACCAGATCTGGCTGATTGAGAATCAGCCAGATCTGGTAAACCTACTTAGACCCAAGATAATTGGAGGAGCCCTCTCCCTTTCCTTGCATAGTCGCTCAGATCAACTACTCAATAAAGCAAGGTAGTACTAGGTGAATCCGTGGTCACAAGGGCATTTACAGCTTTTTGAACTCTTAGCTTTTTGAGAATCAGCCAAATCTGGTAAACCTACTTAGACCCATGTCCAAGAACATTTTGTGGGCGTCGCTTCCAGAGCTCTGTCCAGTGTTCAAGACTACCTGTATAGGTGCTAGGCTGAGGTCTTCTTGAGCTTGTCATGGACATGTGACCATCTCAAAAAATCTGCATCTTCTGGCTCGTTGGTCTAGGGGTATGATTCTCGCTTAGGGTGCGAGAGGTCCCGGGTTCAAATCCCGGACGAGCCCTTTCCCTTACCTTGCATAGTCGCTCAGTTCAACTACTCAATAAATCAAGGTAGTATTGGTGAAACTGTGTTCAAAAGGGCAATTCCTTCTTTTACAACTCTTTACAGAATACATTTCAATAAGGTTAATCGAAAACCAAAACAGGGTAAAAAATAAATACCTGCCACCAGCCTATGATGGAAAGATTTGACCATTATAGGACAGCTCTCATTGACAATCAGCCAAATCTGGTAAACCTACTTAGACCCAAGATAATTGTGAGGGCGTCGCTTCCAGACCTATGTCAAGTGTTCAAGACTGCCTTATATAGCTGCTAGGCTGAGCTCTTTTTGAGCTTGTCTTGGACACGTGACCATCTCTAAAAGTCTGCATCTTCTGGCTCGTTGGTCTAGGGGTATGATTCTCGCTTTGGGTGCGAGAGGTCCCGGGTTCAAATCCCGGACGAGCCCTCTTCCCTTTCCTTGCATAGTCGCTCAGATCAACTACTCAATAAAGCAAGGTGGTACAAGCTGAATTCCTGTTCACAAGGGCTTTCACACCATTTTGGACTCTTGCAGAATACATTTCAGTAAAGGTAATGGAAAACCACAGCAGGGTCAAAAATAAACACCAGCCACCAGCCAATGATGGAAAGATTTGACCATTACAGGACAACTCTCATTGACAATCAGCCAAATCTGGTAAACCTACTTAGACCCAAGTCCACCAGAAGTGTATGGGCATGGGCTCTAGAGCTCGGTCGAGCCTTCGAGACTGCCTGTATAGGTGCTCGTCTGAGCTCTTTTTGAGGTTGTCGTGGACATGGGACCATCTTTGAAATTCTGCATCGTGTGGCTCGTTGGTCTAGGGGTATGATTCTCGCTTAGGGTGCGAGAGGTCCCGGGTTCAAATCCCGGACGAGCCCTTTCCCTTACCTTGCATAGTCGCTCTGTTCAACTACTCAATAAATCAAGGTAGTACTAGGTGAAACTGTGTTCAAAAGGGCAATTCCTACTTTTATAACTCTTAGCTTTTTGAGAATCAGCCCAATCTGGCAAACCTACTTAGACCCATGTCCAAGAAAATTTTGTGGGCGTCGTTTCCAGAGCTCTGTCCAGATTTCAAGACTACCTGTATAGGTGCTAGGCTGAGCTCTTTTTGAGCTTGTCTTGGACATGTGACGATCTCTAAAAGACTGCATCTTCTGGCTCGTTGGTCTAGTGGTATGAATCTCGCTTTGGGTGCGAGAGGTCCCGGGTTCGAATCCCCGACGACTCCTCTACCTTTCCTTGCAAAGTCGCTCAGATCTACTACTCAATAACGCAAGGTGGTACAAGGTGAATTCCTGTTCACAAGGGCTTTCACACCTTTTTGGACTCTTGCAGAATACATTTCAGTAAAGGTAATGGAAAACCACAGCAGGGTCAAAAATGAACACCAGCCACCAGCCAATGATGGAAAGATTTGACCATTACAGGACAGCTCTCATTGACAATCAGCCAAATCTGGTAAACCTACTTAGACCCAAGATAATTGTGAGGGTGTTGCTTCCAGACCTATGTCGAGTGTTCAAGACTGCCTTGTATAGCTGCTAGGCTGAGCTCTTTTTGAGCTTGTCTTGGACACGTGACCATCTCTAAAAGTCTGCATCTTCTGGCTCGTTGGTCTAGGGGTATGATTCTCGCTTTGGGTGCGGGAGGTCCCGGGTTCAAATCCCGGATGAGCCCTCTCCCTTTCCTTGCAGAGTCGCTCAGATCAACTACTCAATAAAGCAAGGTGGTACAAGGTGAATTCCTGTTCACAAGGGCTTTCACACCATTTTGGACTCTTGCAGAATACATTTCAGTAAAGGTAATGGAAAACCACAGCAGGGTCAAAAATAAACACCAGCCACCAGCCAATGATGGAAAGATTTGACCATTACAGGACAGCTCTCATTGACAATCAGCCAAATCTGGTAAACCTACTTAGACCCATGTCCAACATAAGTGTATGGGCATGGGCTCTAGAGCTCGGTCGAGCCTGCCTGTATAGGTGCTCGTCTGATCTCTTTTTGAGCTTGTCGTGGACATGGGACCATCTTTGAAGTTCTGCATCATGTGGCTCGTTGGTCTAGAGGTATGATTCTCGCTTCGGGTGTGAGAGGTCCCGGGTTCAAATCCCGGACGAGCCCTCTCCCTCGTCCAAAGATGTGGATACAGGACAACCGCTCCATACAGGAACATAGTACAAGGTGAAACTGTGTTCCCAAGGTTATTTCCTGCTATTACAACTCTTTACAGAATACATTTCAGTAAGGTAAATCGGAAACTAAAACAGCGTCAAAAATAAACACCTGCCACCAGCCAATGATGGAAAGACATGTCATACCAGATCTGGCTGAGTGAGAATCAGCCAGATCTGGTAAACCTACTTAGACCCAAGATAATTGGAGGAGCCCTCTCCCTTTCCTTGCATAGTCGCTCAGATCAACTACTCAATAAAGCAAGGTAGTACTAGGTGAATCCGTGGTCACAAGGGCATTTACAGCTTTTTGAACTCTTAGCTTTTTGAGAATCAGCCAAATCTGGTAAACCTACTTAGACCCATGTCCAAGAACATTTTGTGGGCGTCGCTTCCAGAGCTCTGTCCAGTGTTCAAGACTACCTGTATAGGTGCTAGGCTGAGGTCTTCTTGAGCTTGTCATGGACATGTGACCATCTCAAAAAATCTGCATCTTCTGGCTCGTTGGTCTAGGGGTATGATTCTCGCTTAGGGTGCGAGAGGTCCCGGGTTCAAATCCCGGACGAGCCCTTTCCCTTACCTTGCATAGTCGCTCTGTTCAACTACTCAATAAATCAAGGTAGTACTAGGTGAAACTGTGTTCAAAAGGGCAATTCCTACTTTTATAACTCTTAGCTTTTTGAGAATCAGCCAAATCTGGCAAACCTACTTAGACCCATGTCCAAGAAAATTTTGTGGGCGTCGTTTCCAGAGCTCTGTCCAGTTTTCAAGACTACCTGTATAGGTGCTAGGCTGAGCTCTTTTTGAGCTTGTCTTGGACATGTGACGATCTCTAAAAGACTGCATCTTCTGGCTCGTTGGTCTAGTGTTATGATTCTCGCTCTGGGTGCGAGAGGTCCCGGGTTCGAATCCCCGACGACCCCTCTACCTTTCCTTGCAAAGTCGCTCAGATCTACTACTCAATAACGCAAGGTGGTACAAGGTGAATTCCTGTTCACAAGGGCTTTCACACCTTTTTGGACTCTTGCAGAATACATTTCAGTAAAGGTAATGGAAAACCACAGCAGGGTCAAAAATGAACACCAGCCACCAGCCAATGATGGAAAGATTTGACCATTACAGGACAGCTCTCATTGACAATCAGCCAAATCTGGTAAACCTACTTAGACCCAAGATAATTGTGAGGGTGTTGCTTCCAGACCTATGTCGAGTGTTCAAGACTGCCTTGTATAGCTGCTAGGCTGAGCTCTTTTTGAGCTTGTCTTGGACACGTGACCATCTCTGAAAGTCTGCATCTTCTGGCTCGTTGGTCTAGGGGTATGATTCTCGCTTTGGGTGCGGGAGGTCCCGGGTTCAAATCCCGGATGAGCCCTCTCCCTTTCCTTGCAGAGTCGCTCAGATCAACTACTCAATAAAGCAAGGTGGTACAAGGTGAATTCCTGTTCACAAGGGCTTTCACACCATTTTGGACTCTTGCAGAATACATTTCAGTAAAGGTAATGGAAAACCACAGCAGGGTCAAAAATAAACACCAGCCACCAGCCAATGATGGAAAGATTTGACCATTACAGGACAGCTCTCATTGACAATCAGCCAAATCTGGTAAACCTACTTAGACCCATGTCCAACATAAGTGTATGGGCATGGGCTCTAGAGCTCGGTCGAGCCTGCCTGTATAGGTGCTCGTCTGATCTCTTTTTGAGCTTGTCGTGGACATGGGACCATCTTTGAAGGTCTGCATCATGTGGCTCGTTGGTCTAGAGGTATGATTCTCGCTTCGGGTGTGAGAGGTCCCGGGTTCAAATCCCGGACGAGCCCTCTCCCTCGTCCAAAGATGTGGATACAGGACAACCGCTCCATACAGGAACATAGTACAAGGTGAAACTGTGTTCCCAAGGTTATTTCCTGCTATTACAACTCTTTACAGAATACATTTCAGTAAGGTAAATCGGAAACTAAAACAGCGTCAAAAATAAACACCTGCCACCAGCCAATGATGGAAAGACATGTCATACCAGATCTGGCTGATTGAGAATCAGCCAGATCTGGTAAACCTACTTAGACCCAAGATAATTGGAGGAGCCCTCTCCCTTTCCTTGCATAGTCGCTCAGATCAACTACTCAATAAAGCAAGGTAGTACTAGGTGAATCCGTGGTCACAAGGGCATTTACAGCTTTTTGAACTCTTAGCTTTTTGAGAATCAGCCAAATCTGGTAAACCTACTTAGACCCATGTCCAAGAACATTTTGTGGGCGTCGCTTCCAGAGCTCTGTCCAGTGTTCAAGACTACCTGTATAGGTGCTAGGCTGAGGTCTTCTTGAGCTTGTCATGGACATGTGACCATCTCAAAAAATCTGCATCTTCTGGCTCGTTGGTCTAGGGGTATGATTCTCGCTTAGGGTGCGAGAGGTCCCGGGTTCAAATCCCGGACGAGCCCTTTCCCTTACCTTGCATAGTCGCTCAGTTCAACTACTCAATAAATCAAGGTAGTATTGGTGAAACTGTGTTCAAAAGGGCAATTCCTTCTTTTACAACTCTTTACAGAATACATTTCAATAAGGTTAATCGAAAACCAAAACAGGGTAAAAAATAAATACCTGCCACCAGCCTATGATGGAAAGATTTGACCATTATAGGACAGCTCTCATTGACAATCAGCCAAATCTGGTAAACCTACTTAGACCCAAGATAATTGTGAGGGCGTCGCTTCCAGACCTATGTCAAGTGTTCAAGACTGCCTTATATAGCTGCTAGGCTGAGCTCTTTTTGACCTTGTCTTGGACACGTGACCATCTCTAAAAGTCTGCATCTTCTGGCTCGTTGGTCTAGGGGTATGATTCTCGCTTTGGGTGCGAGAGGTCCCGGGTTCAAATCCCGGACGAGCCCTCTCCCTTTCCTTGCATAGTCGCTCAGATCAACTACTCAATAAAGCAAGGTGGTACAAGCTGAATTCCTGTTCACAAGGGCTTTCACACCATTTTGGACTCTTGCAGAATACATTTCAGTAAAGGTAATGGAAAACCACAGCAGGGTCAAAAATAAACACCAGCCACCAGCCAATGATGGAAAGATTTGACCATTACAGGACAACTCTCATTGACAATCAGCCAAATCTGGTAAACCTACTTAGACCCAAGTCCACCAGAAGTGTATGGGCATGGGCTCTAGAGCTCGGTCGAGCCTTCGAGACTGCCTGTATAGGTGCTCGTCTGAGCTCTTTTTGAGGTTGTCGTGGACATGGGACCATCTTTGAAACTCTGCATCGTGTGGCTCGTTGGTCTAGGGGTATGATTCTCGCTTAGGGTGCGAGAGGTCCCGGGTTCAAATCCCGGACGAGCCCTTTCCCTTACCTTGCATAGTCGCTCTGTTCAACTACTCAATAAATCAAGGTAGTACTAGGTGAAACTGTGTTCAAAAGGGCAATTCCTACTTTTATAACTCTTAGCTTTTTGAGAATCAGCCAAATCTGGCAAACCTACTTAGACCCATGTCCAAGAAAATTTTGTGGGCGTCGTTTCCAGAGCTCTGTCCAGTTTTCAAGACTACCTGTATAGGTGCTAGGCTGAGCTCTTTTTGAGCTTGTCTTGGACATGTGACGATCTCTAAAAGATTGCATCTTCTGGCTCGTTGGTCTAGTGGTATGATTCTCGCTCTGGGTGCGAGAGGTCCCGGGTTCGAATCCCCGACGACCCCTCTACCTTTCCTTGCAAAGTCGCTCAGATCTACTACTCAATAACGCAAGGTGGTACAAGGTGAATTCCTGTTCACAAGGGCTTTCACACCTTTTTGGACTCTTGCAGAATACATTTCAGTAAAGGTAATGGAAAACCACAGCAGGGTCAAAAATGAACACCAGCCACCAGCCAATGATGGAAAGATTTGACCATTACAGGACAGCTCTCATTGACAATCAGCCAAATCTGGTAAACCTACTTAGACCCAAGATAATTGTGAGGGTGTTGCTTCCAGACCTATGTCGAGTGTTCAAGACTGCCTTGTATAGCTGCTAGGCTGAGCTCTTTTT
>JAOPHQ010004833.1:0-10000 GCA_030340625.1 Merluccius polli | reverse complement strand
CTGTATAGGTGCTAGGCTGAGCTCTTTTTGAGCTTGTCTTGGACATGTGACGATCTCTAAAAGACTGCATCTTCTGGCTCGTTGGTCTAGTGTTATGATTCTCGCTCTGGGTGCGAGAGGTCCCGGGTTCGAATCCCCGACGACCCCTCTACCTTTCCTTGCAAAGTCGCTCAGATCTACTACTCAATAACGCAAGGTGGTACAAGGTGAATTCCTGTTCACAAGGGCTTTCACACCTTTTTGGACTCTTGCAGAATACATTTCAGTAAAGGTAATGGAAAACCACAGCAGGGTCAAAAATGAACACCAGCCACCAGCCAATGATGGAAAGATTTGACCATTACAGGACAGCTCTCATTGACAATCAGCCAAATCTGGTAAACCTACTTAGACCCAAGATAATTGTGAGGGTGTTGCTTCCAGACCTATGTCGAGTGTTCAAGACTGCCTTGTATAGCTGCTAGGCTGAGCTCTTTTTGAGCTTGTCTTGGACACGTGACCATCTCTGAAAGTCTGCATCTTCTGGCTCGTTGGTCTAGGGGTATGATTCTCGCTTTGGGTGCGGGAGGTCCCGGGTTCAAATCCCGGATGAGCCCTCTCCCTTTCCTTGCAGAGTCGCTCAGATCAACTACTCAATAAAGCAAGGTGGTACAAGGTGAATTCCTGTTCACAAGGGCTTTCACACCATTTTGGACTCTTGCAGAATACATTTCAGTAAAGGTAATGGAAAACCACAGCAGGGTCAAAAATAAACACCAGCCACCAGCCAATGATGGAAAGATTTGACCATTACAGGACAGCTCTCATTGACAATCAGCCAAATCTGGTAAACCTACTTAGACCCATGTCCAACATAAGTGTATGGGCATGGGCTCTAGAGCTCGGTCGAGCCTGCCTGTATAGGTGCTCGTCTGATCTCTTTTTGAGCTTGTCGTGGACATGGGACCATCTTTGAAGGTCTGCATCATGTGGCTCGTTGGTCTAGAGGTATGATTCTCGCTTCGGGTGTGAGAGGTCCCGGGTTCAAATCCCGGACGAGCCCTCTCCCTCGTCCAAAGATGTGGATACAGGACAACCGCTCCATACAGGAACATAGTACAAGGTGAAACTGTGTTCCCAAGGTTATTTCCTGCTATTACAACTCTTTACAGAATACATTTCAGTAAGGTAAATCGGAAACTAAAACAGCGTCAAAAATAAACACCTGCCACCAGCCAATGATGGAAAGACATGTCATACCAGATCTGGCTGATTGAGAATCAGCCAGATCTGGTAAACCTACTTAGACCCAAGATAATTGGAGGAGCCCTCTCCCTTTCCTTGCATAGTCGCTCAGATCAACTACTCAATAAAGCAAGGTAGTACTAGGTGAATCCGTGGTCACAAGGGCATTTACAGCTTTTTGAACTCTTAGCTTTTTGAGAATCAGCCAAATCTGGTAAACCTACTTAGACCCATGTCCAAGAACATTTTGTGGGCGTCGCTTCCAGAGCTCTGTCCAGTGTTCAAGACTACCTGTATAGGTGCTAGGCTGAGGTCTTCTTGAGCTTGTCATGGACATGTGACCATCTCAAAAAATCTGCATCTTCTGGCTCGTTGGTCTAGGGGTATGATTCTCGCTTAGGGTGCGAGAGGTCCCGGGTTCAAATCCCGGACGAGCCCTTTCCCTTACCTTGCATAGTCGCTCAGTTCAACTACTCAATAAATCAAGGTAGTATTGGTGAAACTGTGTTCAAAAGGGCAATTCCTTCTTTTACAACTCTTTACAGAATACATTTCAATAAGGTTAATCGAAAACCAAAACAGGGTAAAAAATAAATACCTGCCACCAGCCTATGATGGAAAGATTTGACCATTATAGGACAGCTCTCATTGACAATCAGCCAAATCTGGTAAACCTACTTAGACCCAAGATAATTGTGAGGGCGTCGCTTCCAGACCTATGTCAAGTGTTCAAGACTGCCTTATATAGCTGCTAGGCTGAGCTCTTTTTGAGCCTTGTCTTGGACACGTGACCATCTCTAAAAGTCTGCATCTTCTGGCTCGTTGGTCTAGGGGTATGATTCTCGCTTTGGGTGCGAGAGGTCCCGGGTTCAAATCCCGGACGAGCCCTCTCCTTTCCTTGCATAGTCGCTCAGATCAACTACTCAATAAAGCAAGGTGGTACAAGCTGAATTCCTGTTCACAAGGGCTTTCACACCATTTTGGACTCTTGCAGAATACATTTCAGTAAAGGTAATGGAAAACCACAGCAGGGTCAAAAATAAACACCAGCCACCAGCCAATGATGGAAAGATTTGACCATTACAGGACAACTCTCATTGACAATCAGCCAAATCTGGTAAACCTACTTAGACCCAAGTCCACCAGAAGTGTATGGGCATGGGCTCTAGAGCTCGGTCGAGCCTTCGAGACTGCCTGTATAGGTGCTCGTCTGAGCTCTTTTTGAGGTTGTCGTGGACATGGGACCATCTTTGAAATTCTGCATCGTGTGGCTCGTTGGTCTAGGGGTATGATTCTCGCTTAGGGTGCGAGAGGTCCCGGGTTCAAATCCCGGACGAGCCCTTTCCCTTACCTTGCATAGTCGCTCTGTTCAACTACTCAATAAATCAAGGTAGTACTAGGTGAAACTGTGTTCAAAAGGGCAATTCCTTCTTTTACAACTCTTTACAGAATACATTTCAATAAGGTTAATCGAAAACCAAAACAGGGTAAAAAATAAATACCTGCCACCAGCCTATGATGGAAAGATTTGACCATTATAGGACAGCTCTCATTGACAATCAGCCAAATCTGGTAAACCTACTTAGACCCAAGATAATTGTGAGGGCGTCGCTTCCAGACCTATGTCAAGTGTTCAAGACTGCCTTATATAGCTGCTAGGCTGAGCTCTTTTTGACCTTGTCTTGGACACGTGACCATCTCTAAAAGTTTGCATCTTCTGGCTCGTTGGTCTAGGGGTATGATTCTCGCTTTGGGTGCGAGAGGTCCCGGGTTCAAATCCCGGACTGAGCCCTCTCCCTTTCCTTGCAGAGTCGCTCAGATCAACTACTCAATAAAGCAAGGTGGTACAAGGTGAATTCCTGTTCACAAGGGCTTTCACACCATTTTGGACTCTTGCAGAATACATTTCAGTAAAGGTAATGGAAAACCACAGCAGGGTCAAAAATAAACACCAGCCACCAGCCAATGATGGAAAGATTTGACCATTACAGGACAGCTCTCATTGACAATCAGCCAAATCTGGTAAACCTACTTAGACCCATGTCCAACATAAGTGTATGGGCATGGGCTCTAGAGCTCGGTCGAGCCTGCCTGTATAGGTGCTCGTCTGATCTCTTTTTGAGCTTGTCGTGGACATGGGACCATCTTTGAAGTTCTGCATCATGTGGCTCGTTGGTCTAGAGGTATGATTCTAGCTTCGGGTGTGAGAGGTCCCGGGTTCAAATCCCGGACGAGCCCTCTCCCTCGTCCAAAGATGTGGATACAGGACAACCGCTCCATACAGGAACATAGTACGAGGTGAAACTGTGTTCCCAAGGTTATTTCCTGCTATTACAACTCTTTACAGAATACATTTCAGTAAGGTAAATCGGAAACTAAAACAGCGTCAAAAATAAACACCTGCCACCAGCCAATGATGGAAAGACATGTCATACCAGATCTGGCTGAGTGAGAATCAGCCAGATCTGGTAAACCTACTTAGACCCAAGATAATTGGAGGAGCCCTCTCCCTTTCCTTGCATAGTCGCTCAGATCAACTACTCAATAAAGCAAGGTAGTACTAGGTGAATCCGTGGTCACAAGGGCATTTACAGCTTTTTGAACTCTTAGCTTTTTGAGAATCAGCCAAATCTGGTAAACCTACTTAGACCCATGTCCAAGAACATTTTGTGGGCGTCGCTTCCAGAGCTCTGTCCAGTGTTCAAGACTACCTGTATAGGTGCTAGGCTGAGGTCTTCTTGAGCTTGTCATGGACATGTGACCATCTCAAAAAATCTGCATCTTCTGGCTCGTTGGTCTAGGGGTATGATTCTCGCTTAGGGTGCGAGAGGTCCCGGGTTCAAATCCCGGACGAGCCCTTTCCCTTACCTTGCATAGTCGCTCTGTTCAACTACTCAATAAATCAAGGTAGTACTAGGTGAAACTGTGTTCAAAAGGGCAATTCCTACTTTTATAACTCTTAGCTTTTTGAGAATCAGCCAAATCTGGCAAACCTACTTAGACCCATGTCCAAGAAAATTTTGTGGGCGTCGTTTCCAGAGCTCTGTCCAGTTTTCAAGACTACCTGTATAGGTGCTAGGCTGAGCTCTTTTTGAGCTTGTCTTGGACATGTGACGATCTCTAAAAGACTGCATCTTCTGGCTCGTTGGTCTAGTGTTATGATTCTCGCTCTGGGTGCGAGAGGTCCCGGGTTCGAATCCCCGACGACCCCTCTACCTTTCCTTGCAAAGTCGCTCAGATCTACTACTCAATAACGCAAGGTGGTACAAGGTGAATTCCTGTTCACAAGGGCTTTCACACCTTTTTGGACTCTTGCAGAATACATTTCAGTAAAGGTAATGGAAAACCACAGCAGGGTCAAAAATGAACACCAGCCACCAGCCAATGATGGAAAGATTTGACCATTACAGGACAGCTCTCATTGACAATCAGCCAAATCTGGTAAACCTACTTAGACCCAAGATAATTGTGAGGGTGTTGCTTCCAGACCTATGTCGAGTGTTCAAGACTGCCTTGTATAGCTGCTAGGCTGAGCTCTTTTTGAGCTTGTCTTGGACACGTGACCATCTCTGAAAGTCTGCATCTTCTGGCTCGTTGGTCTAGGGGTATGATTCTCGCTTTGGGTGCGGGAGGTCCCGGGTTCAAATCCCGGATGAGCCCTCTCCCTTTCCTTGCAGAGTCGCTCAGATCAACTACTCAATAAAGCAAGGTGGTACAAGGTGAATTCCTGTTCACAAGGGCTTTCACACCATTTTGGACTCTTGCAGAATACATTTCAGTAAAGGTAATGGAAAACCACAGCAGGGTCAAAAATAAACACCAGCCACCAGCCAATGATGGAAAGATTTGACCATTACAGGACAGCTCTCATTGACAATCAGCCAAATCTGGTAAACCTACTTAGACCCATGTCCAACATAAGTGTATGGGCATGGGCTCTAGAGCTCGGTCGAGCCTGCCTGTATAGGTGCTCGTCTGATCTCTTTTTGAGCTTGTCGTGGACATGGGACCATCTTTGAAGGTCTGCATCATGTGGCTCGTTGGTCTAGAGGTATGATTCTCGCTTCGGGTGTGAGAGGTCCCGGGTTCAAATCCCGGACGAGCCCTCTCCCTCGTCCAAAGATGTGGATACAGGACAACCGCTCCATACAGGAACATAGTACAAGGTGAAACTGTGTTCCCAAGGTTATTTCCTGCTATTACAACTCTTTACAGAATACATTTCAGTAAGGTAAATCGGAAACTAAAACAGCGTCAAAAATAAACACCTGCCACCAGCCAATGATGGAAAGACATGTCATACCAGATCTGGCTGATTGAGAATCAGCCAGATCTGGTAAACCTACTTAGACCCAAGATAATTGGAGGAGCCCTCTCCCTTTCCTTGCATAGTCGCTCAGATCAACTACTCAATAAAGCAAGGTAGTACTAGGTGAATCCGTGGTCACAAGGGCATTTACAGCTTTTTGAACTCTTAGCTTTTTGAGAATCAGCCAAATCTGGTAAACCTACTTAGACCCATGTCCAAGAACATTTTGTGGGCGTCGCTTCCAGAGCTCTGTCCAGTGTTCAAGACTACCTGTATAGGTGCTAGGCTGAGGTCTTCTTGAGCTTGTCATGGACATGTGACCATCTCAAAAAATCTGCATCTTCTGGCTCGTTGGTCTAGGGGTATGATTCTCGCTTAGGGTGCGAGAGGTCCCGGGTTCAAATCCCGGACGAGCCCTTTCCCTTACCTTGCATAGTCGCTCAGTTCAACTACTCAATAAATCAAGGTAGTATTGGTGAAACTGTGTTCAAAAGGGCAATTCCTTCTTTTACAACTCTTTACAGAATACATTTCAATAAGGTTAATCGAAAACCAAAACAGGGTAAAAAATAAATACCTGCCACCAGCCTATGATGGAAAGATTTGACCATTATAGGACAGCTCTCATTGACAATCAGCCAAATCTGGTAAACCTACTTAGACCCAAGATAATTGTGAGGGCGTCGCTTCCAGACCTATGTCAAGTGTTCAAGACTGCCTTATATAGCTGCTAGGCTGAGCTCTTTTTGACCTTGTCTTGGACACGTGACCATCTCTAAAATTCTGCATCTTCTGGCTCGTTGGTCTAGGGGTATGATTCTCGCTTTGGGTGCGAGAGGTCCCGGGTTCAAATCCCGGACGAGCCCTCTCCCTTTCCTTGCATAGTCGCTCAGATCAACTACTCAATAAAGCAAGGTGGTACAAGCTGAATTCCTGTTCACAAGGGCTTTCACACCATTTTGGACTCTTGCAGAATACATTTCAGTAAAGGTAATGGAAAACCACAGCAGGGTCAAAAATAAACACCAGCCACCAGCCAATGATGGAAAGATTTGACCATTACAGGACAACTCTCATTGACAATCAGCCAAATCTGGTAAACCTACTTAGACCCAAGTCCACCAGAAGTGTATGGGCATGGGCTCTAGAGCTCGGTCGAGCCTTCGAGACTGCCTGTATAGGTGCTCGTCTGAGCTCTTTTTGAGGTTGTCGTGGACATGGGACCATCTTTGAAACTCTGCATCGTGTGGCTCGTTGGTCTAGGGGTATGATTCTCGCTTAGGGTGCGAGAGGTCCCGGGTTCAAATCCCGGACGAGCCCTTTCCCTTACCTTGCATAGTCGCTCTGTTCAACTACTCAATAAATCAAGGTAGTACTAGGTGAAACTGTGTTCAAAAGGGCAATTCCTACTTTTATAACTCTTAGCTTTTTGAGAATCAGCCAAATCTGGCAAACCTACTTAGACCCATGTCCAAGAAAATTTTGTGGGCGTCGTTTCCAGAGCTCTGTCCAGTTTTCAAGACTACCTGTATAGGTGCTAGGCTGAGCTCTTTTTGAGCTTGTCTTGGACATGTGACGATCTCTAAAAGACTGCATCTTCTGGCTCGTTGGTCTAGTGTTATGATTCTCGCTCTGGGTGCGAGAGGTCCCGGGTTCGAATCCCCGACGACCCCTCTACCTTTCCTTGCAAAGTCGCTCAGATCTACTACTCAATAACGCAAGGTGGTACAAGGTGAATTCCTGTTCACAAGGGCTTTCACACCTTTTTGGACTCTTGCAGAATACATTTCAGTAAAGGTAATGGAAAACCACAGCAGGGTCAAAAATGAACACCAGCCACCAGCCAATGATGGAAAGATTTGACCATTACAGGACAGCTCTCATTGACAATCAGCCAAATCTGGTAAACCTACTTAGACCCAAGATAATTGTGAGGGTGTTGCTTCCAGACCTATGTCGAGTGTTCAAGACTGCCTTGTATAGCTGCTAGGCTGAGCTCTTTTTGAGCTTGTCTTGGACACGTGACCATCTCTGAAAGTCTGCATCTTCTGGCTCGTTGGTCTAGGGGTATGATTCTCGCTTTGGGTGCGGGAGGTCCCGGGTTCAAATCCCGGATGAGCCCTCTCCCTTTCCTTGCAGAGTCGCTCAGATCAACTACTCAATAAAGCAAGGTGGTACAAGGTGAATTCCTGTTCACAAGGGCTTTCACACCATTTTGGACTCTTGCAGAATACATTTCAGTAAAGGTAATGGAAAACCACAGCAGGGTCAAAAATAAACACCAGCCACCAGCCAATGATGGAAAGATTTGACCATTACAGGACAGCTCTCATTGACAATCAGCCAAATCTGGTAAACCTACTTAGACCCATGTCCAACATAAGTGTATGGGCATGGGCTCTAGAGCTCGGTCGAGCCTGCCTGTATAGGTGCTCGTCTGATCTCTTTTTGAGCTTGTCGTGGACATGGGACCATCTTTGAAGGTCTGCATCATGTGGCTCGTTGGTCTAGAGGTATGATTCTCGCTTCGGGTGTGAGAGGTCCCGGGTTCAAATCCCGGACGAGCCCTCTCCCTCGTCCAAAGATGTGGATACAGGACAACCGCTCCATACAGGAACATAGTACAAGGTGAAACTGTGTTCCCAAGGTTATTTCCTGCTATTACAACTCTTTACAGAATACATTTCAGTAAGGTAAATCGGAAACTAAAACAGCGTCAAAAATAAACACCTGCCACCAGCCAATGATGGAAAGACATGTCATACCAGATCTGGCTGATTGAGAATCAGCCAGATCTGGTAAACCTACTTAGACCCAAGATAATTGGAGGAGCCCTCTCCCTTTCCTTGCATAGTCGCTCAGATCAACTACTCAATAAAGCAAGGTAGTACTAGGTGAATCCGTGGTCACAAGGGCATTTACAGCTTTTTGAACTCTTAGCTTTTTGAGAATCAGCCAAATCTGGTAAACCTACTTAGACCCATGTCCAAGAACATTTTGTGGGCGTCGCTTCCAGAGCTCTGTCCAGTGTTCAAGACTACCTGTATAGGTGCTAGGCTGAGGTCTTCTTGAGCTTGTCATGGACATGTGACCATCTCAAAAAATCTGCATCTTCTGGCTCGTTGGTCTAGGGGTATGATTCTCGCTTAGGGTGCGAGAGGTCCCGGGTTCAAATCCCGGACGAGCCCTTTCCCTTACCTTGCATAGTCGCTCAGTTCAACTACTCAATAAATCAAGGTAGTATTGGTGAAACTGTGTTCAAAAGGGCAATTCCTTCTTTTACAACTCTTTACAGAATACATTTCAATAAGGTTAATCGAAAACCAAAACAGGGTAAAAAATAAATACCTGCCACCAGCCTATGATGGAAAGATTTGACCATTATAGGACAGCTCTCATTGACAATCAGCCAAATCTGGTAAACCTACTTAGACCCAAGATAATTGTGAGGGCGTCGCTTCCAGACCTATGTCAAGTGTTCAAGACTGCCTTATATAGCTGCTAGGCTGAGCTCTTTTTGACCTTGTCTTGGACACGTGACCATCTCTAAAAGTCTGCATCTTCTGGCTCGTTGGTCTAGGGGTATGATTCTCGCTTTGGGTGCGAGAGGTCCCGGGTTCAAATCCCGGACGAGCCCTCTCCCTTTCCTTGCATAGTCGCTCAGATCAACTACTCAATAAAGCAAGGTGGTACAAGCTGAATTCCTGTTCACAAGGGCTTTCACACCATTTTGGACTCTTGCAGAATACATTTCAGTAAAGGTAATGGAAAACCACAGCAGGGTCAAAAATAAACACCAGCCACCAGCCAATGATGGAAAGATTTGACCATTACAGGACAACTCTCATTGACAATCAGCCAAATCTGGTAAACCTACTTAGACCCAAGTCCACCAGAAGTGTATGGGCATGGGCTCTAGAGCTCGGTCGAGCCTTCGAGACTGCCTGTATAGGTGCTCGTCTGAGCTCTTTTTGAGGTTGTCGTGGACATGGGACCATCTTTGAAACTCTGCATCGTGTGGCTCGTTGGTCTAGGGGTATGATTCTCGCTTAGGGTGCGAGAGGTCCGGGTTCAAATCCCGGACGAGCCCTTTCCCTTACCTTGCATAGTCGCTCTGTTCAACTACTCAATAAATCAAGGTAGTACTAGGTGAAACTGTGTTCAAAAGGGCAATTCCTACTTTTATAACTCTTAGCTTTTTCGGGTAGAAATACCTGCCACCAGCCTATGATGGAAAGATTTGACCATTATAGGACAGCTCTCATGACAATCCAATCTGGTAAAAACTTCCAAGATAATTGTGAGGGCGTCGCTTCCAGACCTATGTCAGTTTCAAGACTGCCTATATAGTGCTAGGCTGAGCTCTTTTTGAGCTTGTCTTGGACGTGACCATCTCTAAAAGTTGCATCTTCTGGCTCGTTGGTCTAGGGTATGATTCTCGCTTTGGGTGCGAGAGGTCCCGGGTTC
>JAOPHQ010004817.1:0-13066 GCA_030340625.1 Merluccius polli | reverse complement strand
CAGCAGACTCTCCCGTTAGCAACGCTTCACCTCATCATATTTACTATTACAGCTTTTAAAACCCCCAAGGGAACCATGCTATGCTACGTAGCTAACCGGGCGTAGCATCTCTGCCCATCACCAGGTAGCAGAGCAATGCTAGGTAGCCAACATACCTTAGCGTCACTGCCGGGTAGCTAACAGACCATAGCATCGCTGCTAGGTAGCCAACATACCTTAGCGCCGCTGCTAGGTAGCTAACCAACCTTAGCGTCGTTGCGAGGTAGCTAACCAACCTTAGCATCGCTGCTAGGTAGCTGACATACCTTAGCATCGCTGCTAGGTGAAAGACATACCTTAGCATCGCTGCTAGGTAGCTGACATACCTTAGCATCGCTGCTAGGTAGCTGACGTACCTTAGCGTCGCTGCTAGGTAGCTGACATACCTTAGCGTCGCTGCTAGGTAGCTGACGTACCTTAGCGTCGCTGCTAGGTAGCTGACATACCTTAGCGTCGCTGCTAGGTAGCTAACCAACCTTAGCATCGCTGCTAGGTAGCTAACATACCTTAGCGCCGCTGCTAGGTAGCTAACATACCTTAGCATCGCTGCTAGGTAGCTAACATACCTTAGCGTCGCTGCTAGGTAGCTGACGTACCTTAGCGTTGCTGCTAGGTAGCTGACGTACCTTAGCGTCGCTGCTAGGTAGCTGACGTACCTTAGCGTCGCTGCTAGGTAGCTGACGTACCTTAGCGTCGCTGCTAGGTAGCTGACGTACCTTAGCGTCGCTGCTAGGTAGCTAACCAACCTTAGCATCGCTGCTAGGTAGCTGACGTACCTTAGCATCGCTGCTAGGTAGCTGACGTACCTTAGCGTCGCTGCTAGGTAGCTGACATACCTTAGCGTCGTTGCTAGGTAGCTGACATACCTTAGCATCGCTGCTAGGTAGCTGACATACCTTAGCGTCGCTGCTAGGTAGCTGACATACCTTAGCATCGCTGCTAGGTAACTAACATACCTTAGCGTTGCTGCTAGGTAGCTGACGTACCTTAGCGTCGCTGCTAGGTAGCTTACATACCTTAGCATCGCTGCTAGGTAGCTGACATACCTTAGCGTCGTTGCTAGGTAGCTAACATACCTTAGCATCGCTGCTAGGTAGCTGACATACCTTAGCATCGCTGCTAGGTAGCTGACGTACCTTAGCGTCGCTGCTAGGTAGCTGACGTACCTTAGTAGCATCGCTGCTAGGTAGCTGACGTACCTTAGTAGCATCGCTGCTAGGTAGCTAACATACCGTAGCGTCGCTGCTAGGTAGCCGACGTACCTTAGCATCGCTGCTAGGTAGCCGACGTACCTTAGCGTCGCTGCTAGGTAGCTGACATACCTTAGCGTCGCTGCTAGGTAGCTGACGTACCTTAGCGTCGCTGCTAGGTAGCTGACATACCTTAGCGTCGTTGCTAGGTAGCTGACATACCTTAGCATCGCTGCTAGGTAGCTGACATACCTTAGCATCGCTGCTAGGTAGCTGACGTACCTTAGCATCACTGCTAGGTAGCGTCGTTGCGAGGTAGCTAACCAACCTTAGCATCGCTGCTAGGTAGCTGACATACCTTAGCGTCGCTGCTAGGTAGCTAACCAACCTTAGCATCGCTGCTAGGTAGCTGACGTACCTTAGCGTCGCTGCTAGGTAGCTGACGTACCTTAGCGTCGCTGCTAGGTAGCTGACGTACCTTAGCATCACTGCTAGGTAGCGTCGTTGCGAGGTAGCTAACCAACCTTAGCATCGCTGCTAGGTAGCTGACGTACCTTAGCGTCGCTGCTAGGTAGCTGACGTACCTTAGCGTCGCTGCTAGGTAGCCGACGTACCTTAGCGTCGCTGCTAGGTAGCTGACATACCTTAGCGTCGCTGCTAGGTAGCTGACATACCTTAGCATCGCTGCTAGGTAGCTGACATACCTTAGCATCGCTGCTAGGTAGCTGACGTACCTTAGCATCACTGCTAGGTAGCGTCGTTGCGAGGTAGCTAACCAACCTTAGCATCGCTGCTAGGTAGCTGACATACCTTAGCGTCGCTGCTAGGTAGCTAACCAACCTTAGCATCGCTGCTAGGTAGCTGACGTACCTTAGCGTCGCTGCTAGGTAGCTGACGTACCTTAGCGTCGCTGCTAGGTAGCTGACGTACCTTAGCATCACTGCTAGGTAGCGTCGTTGCGAGGTAGCTAACCAACCTTAGCATCGCTGCTAGGTAGCTGACGTACCTTAGCGTCGCTGCTAGGTAGCTGACGTACCTTAGCGTCGCTGCTAGGTAGCCGACGTACCTTAGCGTCGCTGCTAGGTAGCTGACATACCTTAGCATCGCTGCTAGGTAGCTGACGTACCTTAGCGTCGCTGCTAGGTAGCCGACGTACCTTAGCGTCGCTGCTAGGTAGCTGACGTACCTTAGCATCACTGCTAGGTAGCGTCGTTGCGAGGTAGCTAACCAACCTTAGCATCGCTGCTAGGTAGCTGACATACCTTAGCGTCGCTGCTAGGTAGCTAACCAACCTTAGCATCGCTGCTAGGTAGCTGACGTACCTTAGCGTCGCTGCTAGGTAGCTGACGTACCTTAGCGTCGCTGCTAGGTAGCTGACGTACCTTAGCATCACTGCTAGGTAGCGTCGTTGCGAGGTAGCTAACCAACCTTAGCATCGCTGCTAGGTAGCTGACGTACCTTAGCATCGCTGCTAGGTAGCTGACGTACCTTAGCGTCGCTGCTAGGTAGCCGACGTACCTTAGCGTCGCTGCTAGGTAGCCGACGTACCTTAGCGTCGCTGCTAGGTAGCGTACCTTAGCGTCGCTGCTAGGTAGCCGACGTACCTTAGCGTCGCTGCTAGGTAGCCGACGTACCTTAGCGTCGCTGCTAGGTAGCCGACGTACCTTAGCGTCGCTGCTAGGTAGCGTACCTTAGCGTCGCTGCTAGGTAGCCGACGTACCTTAGCGTCGCTGCTAGGTAGCGTACCTTAGCGTCGTTGCCCATGACGAGGTCGCGCAGCTCCAGGATCTTGTCGTTGATGGAGGAGCGGTAGCGCTTCTCGATGATGTTGTGGGTGGTGCGCCTCTCCCCCTCCTTGACCACGCCCCCCTGGATGACCCCGCCCCCCTGGATGACTCCGCCCATCACGGCCTGGATCTGCTCCCCGCCCACTCGAGAGCCGCCGGCGCAGTGGGCGGAGCTCGCCTGCAACTGCTTGATTGGCAGCTTGTCCCCTCCCCCCATCATGACGGGAAGCGTGGTGAGAATGTTGCTGCCCATGAGCGTCTGGGAGGAGAGAAGACTGTTACACCTCCAGTCAGGTCTGTTACACCTCCAGTCAGGTCTGTTACACCTCCAGTCAGTCTGTTACACCTCCAGTCAGTACCGTTACACCTCCAGTCAGTTCTGTTACACCTCCAGTCAGGTCTGTTACACCTCCAGTCAGTACCGTTACACCTCCAGTCAGTTCTGTTACACCTCCAGTCAGGTCTGTTACACCTCCAGTCAGGTCTGTTACACCTCCAGTCAGTACCGTTACACCTCCAGTCAGTTCTGTTACACCTCCAGTCAGGTCCGTTACACCTCCAGTCAGGTCTGTTACACCTCCAGTCAGGTCTGTTACACCTCCAGTCAGGACTGTTACACCTCCAGTCAGTCTGTTACACCTCCAGTCAGTACCGTTACACCTCCAGTCAGGTCTGTTACACCTCCAGTCAGGTCTGTTACACCTCCAGTCAGTCTGTTACACCTCCAGTCAGTCTGTTACACTTCCAGTCAGTCTGTTACACCTCCCGTCAGTACCGTTACACCTCCAGTCAGTCTGTTACACCTCCAGTCAGTACCGTTACACCTCCAGTCAGGTCTGTTACACCTCCAGTCAGTCTGTTACACCTCCAGTCAGTACCGTTACACCTCCAGTCAGGTCTGTTACACCTCCAGTCAGTCTGTTACACCTCCAGTCAGGTCTGTTACACCTCCAGTCAGTCTGTTACACCTCCAGTCAGTCTGTTACACCTCCAGTCAGTCTGTTACACCTCCAGTCAGTCTGTTACACCTCCAGTCAGGCCTGTTACACCTCCAGTCAGTCTGTTACACCTCCAGTCAGTCCTGTTACACCTCCAGTCAGTCTGTTACACCTCCAGTCAGGTCTGTTACACCTCCAGTCAGTCCTGTTACACCTCCAGTCAGTACCGTTACACCTCCAGTCAGGTCTGTTACACCTCCAGTCAGTCTGTTACACCTCCAGTCAGTCTGTTACACCTCCAGTCAGTCTGTTACACCTCCAGTCAGGCCTGTTACACCTCCAGTCAGGTCTGTTACACCTCCAGTCAGGTCTGTTACACCTCCAGTCAGGTCTGTTACACCTCCAGTCAGTACCGTTACACCTCCAGTCAGGTCTGTTACACCTCCAGTCAGTCTGTTACACCTCTAGTCAGGTCTGTTACACCTCCAGTCAGGCCTGTTACACCTCCAGTCAGGTCTGTTACACCTCCAGTCAGGTCTGTTACACCTCCAGTCAGGTCTGTTACACCTCCAGTCAGGTCTGTTACACCTCCAGTCAGGTCTGTTACACCTCCAGTCAGTCTGTTACACCTCCAGTCAGTCCTGTTACACCTCCAGTCAGGTCTGTTACACCTCCAGTCAGGTCTGTTACACCTCCAGTCAGTCCTGTTACACCTCCAGTCAGTCTGTTACACCTCCAGTCAGTACCGTTACACCTCCAGTCAGTCTGTTACACCTCCAGTCAGTCTGTTACACCTCCAGTCAGGTCTGTTACACCTCCAGTCAGTCTGTTACACCTCCAGTCAGTCTGTTACACCTCCAGTCAGTCTGTTACACCTCCAGTCAGTACCGTTACACCTCCAGTCAGTCTGTTACACCTCCAGTCAGTCCTGTTACACCTCCAGTCAGTCTGTTACACCTCCAGTCAGTCTGTTACACCTCCAGTCAGTCTGTTACACCTCCAGTCAGTCCTGTTACACCTCCAGTCAGTCCCGTTACATCTCCAGTCAGTCCCGTTACATCTCCAGTCAGTCTGTTACACCTCCAGTCAGTCTGTTACACCTCCAGTCAGTCTGTTACACCTCCAGTCAGTCTGTTACACCTCCAGTCAGTCTGTTACACCTCCAGTCAGTCTGTTACACCTCCAGTCAGTCCTGTTATACCTCCAGTCAGGTCTGTTACACCTCCAGTCAGTCCTGTTACACCTCCAGTCAGTCTGTTACACCTCCAGTCAGTCCGTTACACCTCCAGTCAGTCCTGTTACACCTCCAGTCAGTCTGTTACACCTCCAGTCAGTCCGTTACACCTCCAGTCAGTCTGTTACACCTCCAGTCAGTCCTGTTACACCTCCAGTCAGTCCTGTTACACCTCCAGTCAGTCTGTTACACCTCCAGTCAGTCTGTTACACCTCCTGTCAGTCAGTTATACCTCCACTCAGTCTGTTACACCTCCAGTCAGTCATGTTACACCTCCAGTCAGTCAGTTACACCTCCAGTCAGTCCTGTTACACCTCCAGTCAGTCCTGTTACACCTCCAGTCAGTCTGTTACACCTCCAGTCAGTCAGTTACACCTCCAGTCAGCCTGTTACACCTCCAGTCAGTCCTGTTACACCTCCAGTCAGTTCTGTTACACCTCCAGTCAGTCAGTTACACCTCCAGTCAGTCTGTTACACCTCCAGTCAGTCTGTTACACCTCCAGTCAGCCTCATCATCAGTCTTACGTCTCAAGCTTCAAGGAAAGTGTGTCAACAATAAAACAAATCCCACACCTGGAGTGACGTGGTCTGGAGGGGCGTGGTGAGGGTGGTGATGCCGCCGGGGTTCTGCACAGTGGACAGAACCTGCGTCCCATCGGGTTTCAGTGTGGTCAGAACCAGCGAGTCTGTCTTCAAGATCTGAGGCTGCTGGACCAGAACCTGACCGAGACAAAACATCTTCAGCCAGCTGCACTCTGGGTTACAGATCTACATTACTTCATGGTTACAGATCTACATCACTTCATGGTTGCAGATCTACATTACTTCATGATTACAGATCTACATTACTTCATGATTACAGATCTACATTACTTCATGGTTACAGATCTACATTACTTCATGATTACAGATCTACATTACTTCATGATTACAGATCTACATTACTTCATGGTTACAGATCTATATAACTTCATGATTACAGATCTACATTATTTCATGGTTACAGATCTATATTACTTCATGATTAGTCCTCCTATATATATATAAACGTTACCTAAATAAAGTAATTGGCCCTGCTAGTCATGTTATTAAAGCGCAGGCTGAGCGTGTGGAGGGCTCCACTGCAGCACACCGCCTACCTGCTGCACCTGCTGCTGCATGGTGTGGACAGTAGTGGGCGTGAGGACCCTCTGGTGCTGGATGGTCATTGGCTGGAGCTGTGGAGTCATGATGCTCTGCATCTGAGGCTGCAGGACTGGGGGGAGGAGCCAAACCGTCAGACAGTACTAATGGAGCTCCGTCACAAGACGGAGATCAGATGAGACTTTATCCACCCCAGACGGGAGGGTGGGGTGTCACAGCAGACAGTACCGGACCGGAACCGCTCAAACACAGATTTAAAACGTTAATAATAAAAACTACTGAAGAAGACACAGAAAATACGTCTGCATACAGAAATAAAGAAATGTTTTTTCCAGCTACATCATTTGTTTCCATCTGGTTACCTTGGAAACTGTGGGCGGGGCTCTGGTGGCAGATGAGAGGGTTCTGGATGAAACGTGATTGGCCGCCGCCGCTGGTGATCATGACGGTCTGCGGAGCCTGGGTCTGGATGGGCAGCGGGGTCTGGCACTGGGTCTGCACCAGCGTGTGAACCGGGAAGCTCTGGGTCTGCACCTGGACAAGGAACAACCAGTCAGTCAGCAGACAACCAGTCAGTCAGCAAACATCCAGTCAGTCAGCAAACATCCAGTCAGTCAGCAAACATCCAGTCAGTCAGCAGACAACCAGTCAGTCAGCATACAACCAGTCAGTCAGCAGACAACCAGTCAGTCAGCAAACATCCAGTCAGTCAGCAAACATCCAGTCAGTCAGCAAACAACCAGTCAGTCAGGAGACAACCAGTCAGTCAGCAGACAACCAGTCAGTCAGCAGACAACCAGTCAGTCAGCAGACAACCAGTCAGTCAGCAGACGCTTCCATCCACAGCCACGTACAGTGAATACAGACAGGCTAGTAGTAGCTGGATGGTGGCTAGCTAACAGGGCTAGTAGTAGCTGGATGGTGGCTAGCTGACAGGGCTAGTAGTAGCTGGATGGTGGCTAGCTGACAGGGCTAGTAGTAGCTGGATGGTGGCTAGCTGACAGGGCTAGCAGTACCTGGATGGTGGCTAGCTAACAGGGCTAGTAGTAGCTGGATGGTGGCTAGCTGACAGGGCTAGTAGTACCTGGATGGTGGCTAGCTGACAGGGCTAGTAGTAGCTGGATGGTGGCTAGCTGACAGGGCTAGTAGTACCTGGATGGTGGCTAGCTGACAGGGCTAGTAGTAGCTGGATGGTGGCTAGCTGACGGGGCTAGTAGTAGCTGGATGGTGGCTAGCTGACAGGGCTAGTAGTAGCTGGATGGTGGCTAGCTGACAGGGCTAGTAGTAGCTGGATGGTGGCTAGCTGACAGGGCTAGCAGTACCTGGATGGTGGCTAGCTAACAGGGCTAGTAGTAGCTGGATGGTGGCTAGCTGACAGGGCTAGTAGTACCTGGATGGTGGCTAGCTGACAGGGCTAGTAGTAGCTGGATGGTGGCTAGCTGACAGGGCTAGTAGTACCTGGATGGTGGCTAGCTGACAGGGCTAGTAGTAGCTGGATGGTGGCTAGCTGACAGGGCTAGTAGTAGCTGGATGGTGGCTAGCTGACAGGGCTAGTAGTAGCTGGATGGTGGCTAGCTGGCGGGGCTAGTAGTACCTGGATGGTGGCTAGCTGACAGGGCTAGTAGTAGCTGGATTGTGGCTAGCTGACGGGGTTAGTAGTACCTGGATGGTGGCTAGCTGACAGGGCTAGTAGTAGCTGGATGGTGGCTAGCTGACGGGGCTAGTAGTACCTGGATGGTGGCTAGCTGACAGGGCTAGTAGTAGCTGGATGGTGGCTAGCTGACGGGGTTAGTAGTACCTGGATGGTGGCTAGCTGACAGGGCTAGTAGTAGCTGGATGGTGGCTAGCTGACGGGGCTAGTAGTACCTGGATGGTGGCTAGCTGACAGGGCTAGTAGTAGCTGGATGGTGGCTAGCTGACGGGGCTAGTAGTACCTGGATGGTGGCTAGCTGACAGGGCTAGTAGTAGCTGGATGGTGGCTAGCTGACGGGGTTAGTAGTACCTGGATGGTGGCTAGCTGACAGGGCTAGTAGTACCTGGATGGTGGCTAGCTAACAGGGCTAGTAGTAGCTGGATGGTGGCTAGCTAACAGGGCTAGTAGTACCTGGATGGTGGCTAGCTGACAGGGCTAGTAGTACCTGGATGGTGGCTAGCTAACAGGGCTAGTAGTACCTGGATGGTGGCTAGCTGACAGGGCTAGTAGTACCTGGATGGTGGCTAGCTGACAGGGCTAGTAGTAGCTGGATGGTGGCTAGCTGACAGGGCTAGTAGTAGCTGGATGGTGGCTAGCTGACGGGGCTAGTAGTACCTGGATGGTGGCTAGCTGACAGGGCTAGTAGTACCTGGATGGTGGCTAGCTGACAGGGCTAGTAGTAGCTGGATGGTGGCTAGCTGACAGGGCTAGTAGTAGCTGGATGGTGGCTAGCTGACGGGGCTAGTAGTACCTGGATGGTGGCTAGCTGACGGGGCTAGTAGTACCTGGATGGTGGCTAGCTGACGGGGCTAGTAGTACCTGGATGGTGGCTAGCTGACAGGGCTAGTAGTAGCTGGATGGTGGCTAGCTGACAGGGCTAGTAGTACCTGGATGGTGGCTAGCTGACGGGGCTAGTAGTACCTGGATGGTGGCTAGCTGACAGGGCTAGTAGTAGCTGGATGGTGGCTAGCTGACAGGGCTAGCAGTACCTGGATGGTGGCTAGCTAACAGGGCTAGTAGTAGCTGGATGGTGGCTAGCTGACAGGGCTAGTAGTAGCTGGATGGTGGCTAGCTGACAGGGCTAGTAGTACCTGGATGGTGGGTTGGACAGTGGGCTAGTAGTACCTGGATGGTGGCTAGCTGACGGGGCTAGTAGTACCTGGATGGTGGCTAGCTAACAGGGCTAGTAGTAGCTGGATGGTGGCTAGCTAACAGGGCTAGTAGTACCTGGATGGTGGGTTGGACAGTGGGCTAGTAGTAGCTGGATGGTGGCTAGCTGACAGGGCTAGTAGTAGCTGGATGGTGGCTAGCTGACGGGGCTAGTAGTACCTGGATGGTGGCTAGCTGACGGGGCTAGTAGTACCTGGATGGTGGCTAGCTGACGGGGCTAGTAGTACCTGGATGGTGGGCGGGGCAGTCGGCTGGGGTTGGATGGACTGCAGGGTGTGGGGTCTCGGCTGGAGCAGCGGTGGGGTGCGTGTGACCAGCTGCTGCTGCTGCTGCTGCTGCTGCCCAGCGGGGGGCGCCACCGAGGCGGTCTGGACCGGGGTGAGCGGCGGGGTGAGGGGAAGGGACTGGGGGTTCAGCGACTGGGACGGCGCCAGGCCCACGCCGGCCGCCTGGTACACGGCCTGGGTGGGGGTCAGCGGGGTGACGGGGGTCAGCGGGGTGACGGGGGTCAGCGGGGTGACGGGGCCCGAGGCCGCCTGGTGGACCTGGCGCTGGGTGGACTGCAGGGGGCCGGCGGAGCTCATCTGGTCTTCAAACAGCTCTGGGAAATCCCCCACCTGGTTACTGACGAACTGTAGCATCTCTGCAGGGAGACAGTAGATACACATATTAGATACATATAGTAGACAGTAGATACACATATTAGATACATATAGTAGACAGTAGATACATATAGTAGATACATATAGCAGACAGTAGATACATATAGTAGACAGTAGATACATATAGTAGATACATATAGTAGACAGTAGATACATATAGTAGATACATATAGTAGACAGTAGATACATATAGTAGATACATATAGTAGACAGTAGATACATATAGTAGATACATATAGCAGACAGTAGATACATATAGTAGACAGTAGATACATATAGTAGATACATATAGTAGACAGTAGATACATATATTAGACAGTAGATACATATATTAGATACATATATTAGATACATATAGTAGACAGTAGATACATATAGTAGACAGTAGATACATACAGCAGACAGTAGATACATAGTAGACAGTAGATACACATATTAGATACATATAGTAGACAGTAGATACATATAGTAGACAGTAGATACATAGTAGACAGTAGATACACATATTAGATACATATAGTAGACAGTAGATACATATAGTAGACAGTAGATACATATAGTAGATACATATAGTAGACAGTAGATACACATATTAGATACATATAGTAGACAGTAGATACATATAGTAGACAGTAGATACATATAGTAGATACATATAGTAGACAGTAGATACATATATTAGACAGTAGATACATAGTAGACAGTAGATACACATATTAGATACATATAGTAGACAGTAGATACATAGTAGACAGTAGATACACATATTAGATACATATAGTAGACAGTAGATACATAGTAGACAGTAGATACACATATTAGATACATATAGTAGACAGTAGATACATATATTAGACAGTAGATACATAGTAGACAGTAGATACACATATTAGATACATATAGTAGACAGTAGATACATAGTAGACAGTAGATACACATATTAGATACATATAGTAGACAGTAGATACATATAGTAGATACATATAGTAGACAGTAGATACATATATTAGACAGTAGATACATAGTAGACAGTAGATACACATATTAGATACATATAGTAGACAGTAGATACATAGTAGACAGTAGATACACATATTAGATACATATAGTAGACAGTAGATACATAGTAGACAGTAGATACACATATTAGATACATATAGTAGACAGTAGATACATATATTAGACAGTAGATACATAGTAGACAGTAGATACACATATTAGATACATATAGTAGACAGTAGATACATAGTAGACAGTAGATACACATATTAGATACATATAGTAGACAGTAGATACATATAGTAGACAGTAGATACACATATTAGATACATATAGTAGACAGTAGATACATATAGTAGACAGTAGATACATATAGTAGACAGTAGATACATATAGTAGACAGTAGATACATATAGTAGACAGTAGATACTAGAGATGCTCCGATGAGCCTTTCTGGGGCCGATCACCGATCACCGATCACCAAAATCATGATCTGCCGATTGCCGATCACTGCCGATCACAGAATAGCAGGCGAATGGATCTTTTATCTATCTATCATCTAGCAGAGTTTACACCATTTGTAGAAATGAAACTAACTATGAATTAACTGTAAAAAAAACAAAAAAAAAACAGTAGAAATAGGCTACAGTCAAGATCTTGAAGAACCACCAAGTGTTTATTTCTTTGTATTTAGAAAATGAGAACTTAAGGCTGTAGACCAGGGGTGGCCAACCGCGCGCAATAGTAATACACCGCGGACCTACGGCCGACTGGGGGGGGGGGGGGGGGGGGCGCTCATTATTGCCACTGGCAAGTTGCGCTATGCCGTTGTGTGTCAGTGGGCTGCGCATGCAGGTGTAAGGTGGCGCGATTAATTTACGCGTAGATACATATAGTAGACAGTAGATACATATAGTAGACAGTAGATACATATAGTAGACAGTAGATACATATAGTAGACAGTAGATACACATATTAGATACATATAGTAGACAGTAGATACATATAGTAGATACATATAGTAGACAGTAGATACACATATTAGATACATATAGTAGACAATAGATACATATAGTAGACAGTAGATACATATAGTAGATACATATAGTAGACAGTAGATACACATATTAGATACATATAGTAGACAATAGATACATATAGTAGACAGTAGATACATATAGTAGACAATAGATACATATAGTAGACAGTAGATACATATAGTAGACAATAGATACATATAGTAGACAGTAGATACATATAGTAGACAATAGATACATATAGTAGACAGTAGATACATATAGTAGATACATATAGTAGACAATAGATACATATAGTAGACAGTAGATACATATAGTAGACAATAGATACATATAGTAGACAGTAGATACATATAGTAGACAATAGATACATATAGTAGACAATAGATACATATAGTAGACAGTAGATACATATAGTAGACAATAGATACATATAGTAGACAGTAGATACATATAGTAGACAATAGATACATATAGTAGACAGTAGATACATATAGTAGACAATAGATACATATAGTAGACAGTAGATACATATAGTAGATACATATAGTAGACAATAGATACATATAGTAGACAGTAGATACACATAGTAGACAATAGATACATATAGTAGACAGTAGATACATATAGTAGACAATAGATACATATAGTAGACAGTAGATACATATAGTAGACAATAGATACATATAGTAGACAGTAGATACATATTAGGGCTGCACGATATTGGGAAAATATGCGATATGCGATAACATTGTTGAGTACTGCGATGACGATATAACTTGCGATATTTCAATATTTAATGTTTTTCTTCATTCTACTTGCTGCTAGACTATTAAAAAAAGAAATGCATCGTATGCATGCAATGCAACATAACTTTTATTGGGAAAATTGCCCACTTGAAACATTTTCTTATATGGTCAACAAAATTAAGATGAAATAAATAAAAACAATAAAACTGCTTAAAGCATTCATAATAAATTTAAATAATAAACATTTTTTTCTGACCACTAATTTGTTGAGCTAAGAAGGTGTTGCAGAATGGGTTCTGAGGCATACATGATGCCATGAAAAACAACATCAAATAACAATAATAAAAACAAAAATACACCATTATGGTGAGTTATTGGCCAAAAAGGCTAGCACAAGGAAACATGTGCAACAATGTAGTTAAACT
>JAOPHQ010004813.1:0-10619 GCA_030340625.1 Merluccius polli | reverse complement strand
CGTCGAAGTTCCAGGTGAGTTCCGAAAAGACACTCTTATTTAAAATGAAAATGTATTTGTAAGGACATTATCCTTTTTTAATTTGCATGCTTAACTGTTTAAGTCTACATGGCATAATTCTCACGGATAGCTGGCTTTCGTATTTGTAACGTTATACATACGAACTGGGGGCTGGAAAGCTAGCATAACATTAGCGTAGCCCCAAAGCGGGCCGCTGCTACTTCCCAGCGGGGGGGGTAGCAGCATCCCGGGGGGGGGGTAGCAGCATCCCGGGGGGGGGGGGGGGGTAGCAGCATCCCGGGGGGGGGGGGGGGGGGGGGTAGCAGCATCCCGGGGGGGGGGGGGGGGGGGGGGGGGGGTAGTAGCAGCATCCCGGGGGCGGGGGGGGGGTAGCAGCATCCCGTTTCGGGGCTAACGTTAGCTGTCTTTCTTTCCAGCTGCTGTTAAGAAATGGAACTGCAAGGCCACAGACACAGAAGTTGAAGCAGCCAATGGGTCTCCATCTCAAACATGCGCCTGCAAGGACTGGGGGCATGGGATGTTTGTCCCAATTAGTTTTTTATTTTGTTCTTGTTCTCAAAGATATAGGCTTACTTTGCTAAAAAATAATAAATGTTTTGTTAATATACTTTATACCCTGAATCCGTCTGTTGTTGAAGAGTATTAATGCTTGATTTAGAGTTTTCATAACTAAACAAAATATTATAGATGGATCTATCTAGCCAAATATCGCTATCCTTTTGATATGACCAAATGATCTATAGGCTACATGTGGTTCTATACATGTCTCATGTCGTCAAAGGGTCGAAATAAAGTCACGTTGTGACTCGACGTCTATTGGACTTGTTGATGACACGGTTTGAGGTAATGTTGGCTGGAATTGGTCTAATGGTTGTAAATAGGTTTACAACCGATTTAGAAATATTTAATTATCTTCATGCAGCACAAGAATTGCTTGTTACAGGTTTGGTGGGTAGCTATAGCCTACTGAAAACCGTAAATTGGGGCATATACTACAAGCTAGGTAACTGAAATGTAGCACTACTTTTTTTCTTAAATATGTGGGTATTTAGTGTCTTGGCTTAAAAGTAGATTTCATGTAGGTTGAAATAATGTCGTCTATACAACGTTGAAACGACGTGGACTGATGTCGTCTATGAGCTGTCGGAACGACGTGGACTGATGTCGTCTATGAGCCGTCGAAACGACATATCAGCCCCTCAAATCGACGTCGTATCGACCTCCATGACCAACGTCGATTAGACCTCTGATCGACGTCGAAATGTTTGCTGGGTAGTATGCCCCCATGAATGTGATGTGATTATTATTGTTGCAAAGCCTGGTTCAGGTTAAATCCTCTGTAAAACATGAATGAATACAGCAAAAGAAAAACATTTAACTTTATTTTATTGTCTGGTTTGATAGTCAGACAACTGAAAAATAACAGATATAAATCTATGAATAAATAACAATTAATTTAAAAAGCCACAGAGTGTTTTCACACATACTGGTGGTATACAGTGATGTGTTTCGTTTGTTTTCACTCTGGTCCAAACGCCGCACCACTGGCAGGGCTTCATGTTTCCATGACGACGGACCAGAAAAGACGCGCGAATTACGTAAGTTATTTACACAATTTACGTAATTTATTACGTAAATAACTTACGTAATTTGCGTAAGTTATTACGTAAATAACTTACGCAAATTACGTAAGTTATTTACGTAATAACTTACGTGAATTGCGTAACTTACGCAATTCACGTATGCAAATTACGTAAGTTATTTACGTAATAACTTACGTAATTTGCGTAAGTTATTTACGTAATAACTTACGTGAATTGCGTAACTTACGCAAATTACGTAAGTTATTACGTAAATAACTTACGTAATTTGCGTAAGTTATTTACGTAATAACTTACGTGAATTGCGTAAGTTACGCAATTCACGTAACTTACGCAAATTACGTAAGTTATTTACGTAATAACTTACGTGAATTGCGTAACTTACGCAATTCACGTATGCAAATTACGTAAGTTATTTACGTAATAACTTACGTAATTTGCGTAAGTTATTTACGTAATAACTTACGTGAATTGCGTAACTTACGCAATTCACGTAACTTACGCAAATTACGTAAGTTATTTACGTAATAACTTACGTGAATTGCGTAACTTACGCAATTCACGTATGAAAATTACGTAAGTTATTTACGTAATAACTTACGTAATTTGCGTAAGTTATTTACGTAATAACTTACGTGAATTGCGTAACTTACGCAATTCACGTAACTTACGCAAATTACGTAAGTTATTTACGTAATAACTTACGTAATTTGCGTAAGTTATTTACGTAATAACTTACGTAATTTGCGTAAGTTATTTACGTAATAACTTACGTAAATTACGTTAATGGCGCTAATGGCGCTAACGGAGCTAACCGGCCTAACAGAGCTAACTGGTAAACGGTGCCTGGACTCCAGCACTCACCGATATGGTATCGGAATCGGAACAACGCTCGGTAAAAGGAAAGAAGTGTGAGACAGCTTTGGAGCACTTACTGAGTTGATTCATAACACTACAACTAAACAGATCTCACTCTGCGTGAGTCGCGCTGGACGGTCAGCTGCGGAGCGGTGCAGAGGAGAAGGAGGGGTGAGAAGAGGATCATACCATTTGCTAAGCGGGGATGTTTTCATTTTCGTCCTTAACATATACATTTTAAACCACAAACTACGGAGTATGTTTTGGACATTATTTAACCCTGTCAGTATCCAATCCAGAATTTATTTGTGTTATTTATTTAAGCTCTTTTCCCCCTGAGATTCTTTTATTTCAATAGATACTTTTTGTTTTTGTTGAGAGCAGGGTAAGGAAACTTTAATTTATTTTTACAATAACATGTAAATTAATGTTATGTGGGTTTCAATAAAAGCATGCACAAGAATATTATTTTCCCTTTTTTTATGTAATTACCATCAGCTATTCAGTGTTGAGAGTACCTAAAAGCAGGGAATCTATTAAAGCTGAAAAATCTGAAAGAGACAGGAACTGTATGCAAACTTAAATATTTTCTTATTTATCGCAAGTCATATCGTCATCGCAATATTGAACAGTGTGATCGCACATCGCACATTTTGCTGATATCGTGCAGGCCTAATATATATATATATATATATATATATGCATATGTATTTTATTCAACCTTTAGCAGTAAACCACCCAAGTGTTGTTGTCACTTCTGCATCACATCAGGCTCCATCACAGGTAAATTAATGCAGTATTGATTTTCAGAGACTTAATCATCTTGCCCTTTAAGTGTGAGAAGTTACTGTTGTATATTTGTATACAACAGTCTTTCACCGCTATCTAACTATGCTGGTAACGAGAACCTGCAAAGCCGGTTGACAGCAAATGCTAAGTTAGGCAATGCTATGCTATGATTTTTGTCATTTTCTTCATTTCTTATTCAAAACGGTTACATTCTTGTAACATGTTATGGGTTAACTGTAGGCAAGATTTAAGAGCTACTATTTGAGTGTAATTTGTTAGAAATGCCATAGCCACTTGTCAGCTATTCGGGAGTAAAATGCTCTGTGAGAATGTCTATTTTTCACCTAAAGCTTAATTTAAAGTCACCGGGCGTGAACAAATGATGTAATCAGGGCCCAGGGTCCGAAAACCACCTCTCAATGCAGTCCATTTACCTGATATGGTGAGGGTGATCTCCTGGGCGTTGGACGGCCCCACTCCGGCCCCCGCGGCCTGGGCCAGAGCCTGGGTCAGGCTGGAGTTGTTGATGGTCAGGGTGATCTCTTGCCCGCCGCCGCCGCCGCTCATCAACGCCGACCCGCCGATGACGTGGCTCAGGTCCTGGGGGCCTGCGTTGGACGTCACCGATGGGATGGTTACGCGCCGCTTCATCTCCCGCTTCACCCTCAGTGCTGTGCATGCTGCTCTGCATACCCCCACCACCACCCCCACCACCACCACCACCCCCCCCCCCCACCCCTGTTGCTCTCTCTTCTTGTAACGACGGCCTCCATTCTCCAGCTCAGCAATTAGTTATCTCTGATAAGCTTTACGTGTCTTTGCTTCTTAGTTTTTTCGATTTTGCTTCAAGGTAGCTAGAAGGTCGGGGCCCTCGGCAAAACTACCGCAGACTGTTTCCCTGTGGCAGTGGTTCCAGTATGTCTGAGGATAAGACCCTTTATAATACAAGATAAGATAACAGGATAAAAGAGATTGCACCTTACTGATACCCTTTAACGTTTTTACTTTTATACTGTTAATTTGTACAGTTGTACTTTATATATTTGCTCCTTTCCTACATTGTGCTGCAGCTGCTGCACAATAATTTCCCTCGGGATAAATAAAGTAATATCTTATTTATATTCTCACTGGGTTCTCATCATGGCAATCCAATACCAAAAGTATGTTTTTTTATGCTATTGAATATTCTGCATATAAGAAAATTAAAATTGAATTTGAAGAACTGTTTGAATTGTTTTGAACAAATCGAGTACAAAATGCCGTCCTCCCGCCCCCTCCGATCGCTCCCCCTTTAGTCCGCGACCTACCAGGGGCGTCCGGGTCTCCCAGGCCGGCCATGGTGACCTGCGCGGGGCTGATGGTGGTGGGCTGCAGGGCCAGGCTGGTCAGCGGGTGGAGGACCACGCTGGCGGACCCCCCGGGGTCGGCGCCCGAAGTCATGAGGTGACCGCCCGCGTGGGAGATGAGACCGCCGTCGCCGCCCAGCGAGTGGGAGAGAAGACCCCCCTGCAGGGTCTGCTGCAGGAGGGCAGGGTCGATCTGAGAGAGAGAGAGAGAGAGAGAGAGAAAGAAAGAGAGAGAGTGAGTAAGTAAGTTATAGCAAAAGTAAGGCTAAATAATAATCCCTGGCAGAGGAATATGTGGTTGAGCCACAGTTGATAATATTGTGAAACCAAATCAATGCCTGCTGTTGATGGTATTAAATAAAGTTCTCTCCTCGAGTCGTCTGGGATAGGAAATCGGTACTCGGCTCCTTGCGAGAAAATGAACAAATGCAAACTAGACACTTGCATTTCACGGCTGGAAACAAAACTTTTTTTCCCCCCCCTCGTCTTAATTACACATTCTGGGTGTTCATTCACGAGGCGTCCAGGAGGAGGGCCTGAAACCGATTTTTTTTATTAGAGTTTCAAACAATGTCAAAGGGATGTGGATTAAAAGTTAAACAAAAAAGAAACACCCGACTCACAGAGGAGGGAAAACAAGCGCACACAATCCCCACTACAGCAGTCCCAAGAGACGCAACAAAAGAAAACACTGAGCCACCGCTCTCCCGCGTGTCAGCAGCGCTAACAGGGAAAAAACTAATGAACAGGAATAAAACAGCCGAGGGCAAGGAGAGCCAAACGAAGACAGGCAAACAAACCACCAGTCACACCCCCCCCCCCCCCCCCCTCCCCGATTCCCACAATCCCTCTGTCCTCTTGGGATGTCACTAGAGGGTTGTGACATCACAATTTTAAAACGGCTTGTAATAGAGTGGTGCAGGGATGACATATGTTTGTAGGCCAACCCGGAAGTGAGCGTCGCCCTGGGTTCCCTTGACAACGAGCCAATGGGGTTTTTCCCATTGGATTTTGCATTGTTGCAGAAAATAAGCTGTGGCATAAACACAAGTTTATGATCCTCACACATTTTGTTAAACAAGATAATCTTCACCAATGAACACTACTTTTATGACTTTTGAAGCGTAAATGCAATCGGCAGAAGTTTTTTAAGACACGTAAAAGCTTCAAAATTCACAAGTGGGGTATTTACTGACATATTTTATGTCGTAGAACAAAACGTGGCAATCTCTTAAGCTTGTGTAAAACCACAGACCTTATTTCAGGCATCTCACCAAAAACCCATTAAAAAAAACCATTGACTTCGAGACGAGGGAACCTGGAAGTGCCAACATGCTAACGGACTTCCGGGTTTTAGGACTCATTCCTGCACCGCACTATGGCTAATCACACTCACCTGGTGGTAAAATATGGGCCTTTAAAAACAAAAAGTTTCCCCCTTTTAGTTATTTGAGCAGGGTGTGGGGGGGGGGGGGGGGGGGGGGGGGGGGCTGGGTGCTACCTACCTGTAGCGTGATATTGTTAATGGAGCCGGCGTCGATGCCCGAGATCTGGACGTTGGGACACACCAGACTGGCGGGGGTCAGCTGGAGGTGGATGCCCTCCAGTGTGGCCAGGCCGTCCGACAAGGACACCGTCAGATCACCGCCTGCAGCACACACACACACACACACACACACACACACACACACACACACACCCATGGTCACACAGGTATCCCCAGGCGGGTAACATAATGCATTTATAACTAATGCTGTCCCAGCACTTTAGCAACATTTTAAATGACAAGGCTGAAAGAGATAGAGAGCGATAGAGTGAAAGAGAGAAGAAACTTAAAGAAAGCCAGAGAGAGAGACAGAGAGTAGAATAGAGAGTGAGAGAAAGAGAGAGACTTAAAGACAGACAGATAGAGCGAGAGACAGAGAATAAAAGTGACAGTAAGAGAGGAGAGAGTAAATGAGAAAGAGGAGAGAGATCGAGAGTGAGAGTAAGAGAGCTAGAGGATAAGAGAGACAGCGAGGTGGGAGTGAGAGTAAGAGAGCTAGAGGATAAGACAGACAGCAAGGTGGGAGTGAGAGTGAGAGAGCTAGAGGATAAGAGAGACAGCGAGGTGGGAGTGAGAGTAAGAGAGCTAGAGAATAAGAGATAGAGAGAGATGAGTGAGAGTGAGATTAGCAGTACTGCAAAACTATATTCAACATTAGTGACGTAAGTAATATGCATATCAGCTCCCTAACAGCCTTGCCAGACCTGCACCCAAATGCTGCCCCATTCACCACCTTCAGGACGATAACACACACACACACACACACACACACACACACACACACACACACACACACACACACACACACACACACACACACACACACACACACACACACACACACACACACACACACACACACACACACAGCGGGGATCTGATCAGCACTAGTAAACTTTCCCCGGTGGTGAGACAAGCTGTCCGGACTCCAACGTCCTTTCCAACTCCTCAAGCCCCCTGCTCAATATCTCCTAATCATCTACCCCCCCGCCTTACAAGACTACCCCCCCCCCCCCCCCCCCCCCCCCCCCATCCCCCCATCTTTCTCCTCGCACCCCAGGGAACTGAGTGCAAAATGAATTTCACGACTGCTGTGTTGGACAGTCTTGCATTGATCCTTCCCAAATACAGGGATGAGACGGCGTCTACATGCAGAACTCGGTCAATGTTTACACGTTTATCAACAGATGGCGGATAGCGAAAAAAAATAGACTGAAAAAAGTATGGAAAGATACAAGACACACGCGCACACACACAACACACACACACACATACACACACACACACACCCACGGCCGAGTAAGCGTGAGGACATAACTCTTCCAGTCCTAAAGTGGTCCGGCGGTAAACACCATCAATCTGCCAGGCTGACCCATCTTGATGCACCAGCGGTCTGGCTGATAAAAAACAACTTGCCAACAGTAACGCAAATCTATCGCAGCGTGGCATTTAAATTAGAGCTGCACATCGACGAGTGCCGCGCTCCACGTTTGTGTTTTTGTGTGTGTGGTTCCCTCTTTCAGACAGAGTGTTTTATATCTTCTTCGCTTCACTATATTTATATGTTATATTCTGTACAGTTGTCATATTTTCTATCTATCTTGTTTCCTGCACCAAATACCGCACGACAAATGCCTTGTACTTTGTATGTGAACGTTCACTTAAAACACTTCCTGGTAAACAAAACACATCCTGATTCTGATTGGGATCTGAACCCTACCTGACACAGCCTGGGAACCAGAATCTGCCAGCTCATTGGCCAACCTGGCCCCGTCGGGCCAATCATAACCGTATATCTAATACGGGGCCGGTTTGATACGACGACTGTACGTACAGAGGGGCGCCGTTAAGGGCGTTTTCATAAACAACCAAGATGGATTAAACCAACTGGACGGTATGTTATCTCTAAAAGAAGAACAAACAACTGCACTTAAAGCTTTTGCTGATAAGAAAGATGTGTTTGCCGTACTTCTGACAGGATTTGATAAAAGGTTAATTTACGTCGGATTATTTGTAGGTCACACCAATTGGTCCATAGGCATTTTGGTCTGCACCCGTTGACAACGCCCCATGGAAATCGAAAATGAACTGAGAGGTTATATGGACTAATATGCTAATATTTGCAAAATTGGTCTGGCGACGCCGGGCTATACCTGACATGGAGGCCGGCAGGATTGCCTGCCCCACCAGCCCCTGCTGCAGCAGGCTCTGGTCGAACTGGCCCGTGAGCACGTGGTTCCCTGGGAGGTAGATGTTGGGGTCTGAGCCGGAGGTCTGCAGGAGCCCCACCGACTGGAGGCCCTCTGAGCTCAGCTGCTGATGCTGCTGCTGCTGGTGGTGGTGGTGGAGGTGGAGGTGCTGGCCGGCTCCTGAACCCTGACCACCGTCCATGTCCTGCCCTTGGTGGTTAGCATGTCCCCCGATGGAGGAGGTGGAGGTGGTGGAGTTGGAGGAAGAGGAGGAGGAGGAGGAGGAGACGGCGGCGGCGGCGGCGGTGGCCGCGGCGTTCCTCTTGGAGCGGCGGACCTCGGCGTTGGGCCGGTAGTGGCACTGGATGTGGGTCTTGCGGTGTCCCGAGGTGCGGAAGCGCAGCTCGCAGAAGGGACACTTGAAAGGCTTGGAGCCGGTGTGCAGCCGCATGTGGACTTTCAGGCTGCCCTTGGTGGAGAAGGAGGTGTTGCACATGTGGCAGCTGAACAGCTTCTGACCTTCAGCAGACAAACACACACACACACACACACACAGAGAAACAGGCTTAATGCGGTGGTCACACCAAACTAAAAAGCGCGTTTTCCACACGGCACGGTTACATACAAAGGCAATGCGAAATCGCAGCGGGCGGCGCAAGAGACACGAATGCCGTGAACGACACCAACCCATGCGAAGCATTCGCTTGAGTTTAAGTGTTTCATCTTGAGCGGAAAAGCCCTGTGACCCAAATAGGGCCTTTCAAACTCGTGTGAGTAAGGCGAGGCGAAAATGTGCTTGGCCTTTGGTGTGAGCACAGCTTCAGAGGAAGGACTGAGCACTGAGGATGGGAAAAAAAAAAACTCAAACGTACAAAAATAAACCTGAGAAAGAGGCAAATGTAATAATTTACAATAACAGATCTGCTCGAAGAAATCGTCTTTAAGCGTGACATTATATCCATCGGTGCAAATCAAAAAGTTACTTAAATGTGAAGTTCATAAACTGTGTGGAGCAGAGGGCAGTGGGTACATTAGCACAGCGGTTCTGGTCAGAGAGGAATGTCAATTAAGTATTATTATTAAGGGAATAACTATTCCCTTCTCTTGGGTCTGTCTGCTCAGAGGGCTTGAGGTGGAATTGCATGTATGTAATCACACGACCAATTAAATAAATGTAATGACTCACTGTAGTGGTGACGTAAAGAAGGTGAAAGTTATAAGGATACCGCCAATCCAAAGACTTAACTTTATGTTTGTCTATTTCCCCCTAACGCACTCACAGCGCCGAGCCCAGCGGGGGAGACTGGGGATATGACTCGCTTGCAACAGTGAGCAAACAAAGAAATAACTTTCTGGTGGTGGGACCCATGGGTGATAAGGCAACTTCAATCCCACACAGGAATAGGTTCTCTGTCATAACTTTGTCGAACTTCTTTGACGATACAACTCCTGCTTGAGCGCTGAAGTTTGTTTTTGCAAGTTACTACATTTTCCCTCTAGAGGCGTACGTACTTCCACCGCCTCTCCTGACTGTTAATGTTGGCCATTGGCAACCTTGAGATGAAGACACATCGTCTGCGCTCAGTGCTCTCTCCAGCAATGACAACCCCAACTTGTGTCCCCGGCCCCCTAGTAGTCTGACTCTCCGGATGCAGGTTGTCGGTATGAGTCCCGCCATTGGGCGACTATTTCAGTCGGCGTTCATCTCATCTTCCGCTATCTGCGTGGCACCGCTTTCATTGTTTTAAGTGGCGTTTTCTTTTGCAGGGATTTAGCCAAATGTTCCACCAAAACCAATTTGCCCTGACACTATTTTGCAAGGGCACCGTCGCTGCATCCTGGGCTTAGCGCCGACCCAAGACGATTGTGATTAGTTTAATGAAATTCAGGTTCAGGTTCAGCCAGACCTTTATACAGCGCTAAAGCGTGCGTAAAAGTGTGGATATAGGTCTGGCTGTGGGAGACTACCCTGAGGTTGGAGGTCGAGGTTTAGCGGCTGACCTGTGTGCGTCTTCACGTGGCAGTCCAGCGTCGACTTGACGGTGAAACTCTTCCCGCATTCGTCACATTTGTACGGCCTCTCCCCCGTGTGGATGCGAATGTGCCTGAGAGACAGAGAGAGAGAGAGAGAGAGAGAGAGAGAAAGAGTGTTGTGAAGAAGGACATTAAAAAACAAGAACAAAAAAAACCATCATGTTTGCTCACAGGGAGACAGAAGACAAGGAACACAACATTTCATTTAGACCGAATAAGCCTCATAGACACACGA
>JAOPHQ010004812.1:0-10795 GCA_030340625.1 Merluccius polli | reverse complement strand
TACGAATCATCTTTCGAACGATCGTTATTTTTTTCTCTGCGTTTCCAGAAACTCCTTTTAACATGAACGCGTGCACAGATCTAACGACCGGTCGTAGCCTCGTACTGTCCACTGACACGGTGCTGAAATACATATTATACCACATGGTCTGGTGAATACTCGATTCTGATTGGCTGGAGGGTGTAGGTTGAAAAGTACACCTAGGAAAGACGTTGACGCTATGAAGACGCTATGGCCACGTTGCTTGGCAACGCCTGCATACGGGAGATATTAAATAGTCCGCTCGAGTCTCGACTTGTAAAAAAAAACAAAAAAACTCAAGATTTTAACTCAAAAACACATTAAAGTACTATTAATTGATTAAATATGTCTTTCTTTCGTAAGTGACCATGGTATAAGCGGGATAATGCCCTTCCAGGTGTCCATTAACAGAACCGTCCTCCGCGGTTCACGTCCATTCATTTCTGTTAATATTTAATCAATTAATAATACTTTATATCTAGCCATAGTCAACGTCTTTCCTAGGTGTACATCAAAGATAAGATTATAGAGCGCCGCTCTATAATCTTCAACCAATCAGAATCGAGTATTCACCAGACCATGGTATGACTAAGCTGTATAGCCTATCGTAACTTCAGCGCCACCAGCTGGACACTCAGTGGTATTGGACGTGTTAAGACGCTCGTAGCGCTACGCCCCTGGAGCTCTCGTTAGCTACGAGCGTCTTAACGACGGTCGTTACGCAACGATGCTTTCGGGAAACGGTGTGAAAACTGTCTGATGGTACGACGAACTTAACGAACCACTTAGGCTAACGACGCTTTCGGGAAACTGGGCCCAGTTTAGTACATATTCATGAAGTAGACCAGACCCAGGACTACTACCCCTATATGTAGACCAGACCCAGGACTACTACCCCTATATGTAGACCACACCCAGGACTACTACCCCTATATGTAGACCACACCCAGGACTACTACCCCTATATGTAGACCACACCCAGGACTACTACCCCTATATGTAGACCACACCCAGGACTACTACCCCTATATGTAGACCAGACCCAGGACTACTACCCCTATATGTAGACCAGACCCAGGACTACTACCCCTATATGTAGACCAGACCCAGGACTACTACCCCTATATGTAGACCACACCCAGGACTACTACCCCTATATGTAGACCACACCCAGGACTACCCTATAGGTATATGTAGATTAGTCCCAGGACTACTACCCCTATATGTAGATTAGACCTAGGACTACTACCCCTATATGTTGATGTAGACCAGACCCAGGACTACTACCCCTATATGTAGATTAGACCTAGGACTACTACCCCTATATGTTGATGTAGACCAGACCCAGGACTACTACCCCTATATGTAGATTAGACCTAGGACTACTACCCCTATATGTTGATGTAGACCAGACCCAGGACTACTACCCCTATATGTAGATTAGACCTAGGACTACTACCCCTATATGTTGATGTAGACCAGACCCAGGACTACTACCCCTATATGTAGATTAGACCTAGGACTACTACCCCTATATGTTGATGTAGACCAGACCCAGGACTACTACCCCTATAGGCTGGTGTAGACCAGACCTCCCTAGTCTCATGGTAGTAGTACTAAGGACAGTTAAAGGGGACCTACCCTCTACGTGACCTCACAAGTGGGAGTGTCCACCCAGATGTATGATGGATAGATCAGCCTACCAGTTGGTACAGTCCACTGGGGAGGCTGTTACAGGCTGATCTATCTGTCTATCACGTCCGGGTGGACACTCCCACTTGTGATGATGTCACTGTAGGGTAGTGATGGATTTCATGATTCGTTTGCGCGAATCAGTTCGCGTCATTCAGTTCGCCAAAAATAGTCGTTTGTTTGTTCGTTCGTTCGTTCAGTCGTGTTTCCGGTAGCGGTGAATCGTTCACTGAGTCGTTCAGACTCAGCTCCTCCCTCCGTCCCTCGTTCTCATTCGTGAATCGCGAATGCCAGCCGAGTCGGTCAGGGTACCAAAGTATAATCCATTTTTCTGTCAAAACCAAAATACGAAAAAACGGAAACAATGCCAATCCGTGTATCATTCGTTCTTTTTATATTCAATTGAGAATCCAAAATCGGAAAATGAAAAAACGATTTGTTATTGCCTTATTCGTTTAAGAATCTGATACCAAAAAACAAATAACGGTTTGTTTTTTGTACTTTCGATGTTATGATCAGATCAAAAATAGGAAATGAAAAAACTGGGCCATGGGCCGAACTTGATTTTGATATTTAATTTCTCCGATTTGTGTGACCAGGAAGTCTTATATTTATATTGACTTATATTGATCCAATCACAGCCCTCTCGGTCAGGGTACTAAAGTATAATCCGTTTTTCTGTCAAAACCAAAATACGAAAAAACGGAAACAGTGCCCTCTTTTCCTTTTTTCGTTTTAAACCAAACACGGAAAAACGGTTTTTGCTCTCAGCGTCAAAAAACGAAAAAACGAAAAAAACAAAATCAAATAACGACCCAAATTTGGTTTTTGCAAATTCCTTTTTTCGTTTTTTGGTTTTCATTTATTAATATGACGGCGGACAGACCGGAAGCGGAAGTGACCTGTAGGAACTTCAAAATAAAAGTAGTGTGCTAACTGGCTATCCTGCATAGCCTAATAAAGTAAAAAAAAACCTAAAAAAAAACCTTATTATCATACGCTATTATAGGCTACCGTTCTCTTTCTACACCCATGTATCGTTCACATTTATTTTAGTCAAGTGAAACTATAACAGCTGGTTGTTAGGGAGAATGTGATACATAATTATTATTATTTTAGCTGAGTGTGTGAATGCACATTGTGGAAAACTTTTACCCGAATTACATTCCCTGCCTAAACATAGAGCATCTATAAAGTCACCAGCAGAGTTCCCCATCACGCACAATCAAGAAGAGCCTACTTACACTGACGTAAGCCGTCTGTGTCTGTGTATATGTCTGATTTGGCCATCAGGCAACTGTAATTCCACAGTACTGGGTTGTCAGCTGCCTAAGTTATTTTATATCCGATTGATGTGAATGTGTCACACAAGGAAATCATGACATGCAAAGGATATGCAGCTAAAAAACAATAAATTAGCTACTTTATCAGTTCTTATGTAAATCTAATGATTACGTTTTTTAATTCTCCTACATGGGTTATTGTGTTTTGATTTATTAGAAAAAGTATTAATGCTATACTATTGATTTAAATTAAGTCTATAACACAACAAAATGTGGAATAAATGAAGGGCTCTGAATACTTTTTAGATGCGCTGTATTTACACATGATTTACTTTACATATTTCACCATTTCAGTCTTGACTGTGCGTGATGGGGAACTCTGCTGGTGACTTTATAGATGCTCTTTGTTTAGACAGGGAATGTAATTCGGGTAAAAGTTTTCCACAATGTGCATTCACACACTCAGCTAAAATAATAATAATTATGTATCACGTTTTCCCAAACAACCAGCTGTTATAGTTTCACTTTACTAAAATAAATGTGAACCATACATGGGTGTAGAAAGAGAACGGTAGCCTATAATCAGTGTTGGGTAGTAACGGTTATTAGTAACGCCGTTACTTTTTTCAGTAACGCGTAAGGTAACGCGTTGTTTTTTAAAATTCAGTAACTCCGTTCCCGTTACCAAACGCTGTGTTACTCAGTTCCTTTTGGTGAGGTTTTACAATGGCACACAGTTCCCGATCAATAAAGCCGGACTGTCCGGTTTTTCAATGCCCTGTCTGGCGTCCGGTGCAGCATTAAGCCAGAAGCGTATTTGTCCTCCTTTTTGAGACACCCCCGCCGGTCACAGGTCCGCCCGCCGGTCATAGGTCCGTGGTGTGTTACTATTGCGCGCACCGCCCCCCCCCCCCCCCCCCCCCCCGCCGGTTAGGTCCGCGGTGTGTTACTATTGCGCGCTGAGTTACTAACTGAGTTACTTTTTAAAAACTTTTTTACAAAGTAACTAGTAACTGTAACTAGTTACTATTTTTCAGTAACTAGCACAACACTGCCTATGATAGTGTATGATAATACTTTTTTTTTAAACTTTATTATGCATGGTAATAAGTTAGCACGCTACTTTTATTTTGAAGTTGCTACAGGTCACTTCCGCTTCCGGTCTGTCCGCCGTCATATTAATAAATGAGAACCAAAAAACGAAACAAGGAATTTGCAAAAACCAAATTTGGGTCGTTATTTGATTTTGTTTTTTTCGTTTTTTCGTTTTTTGATGCTGAGAGCAAAAACCGTTTTTCCGTTTTTGGTTTAAAACGAAAAAAGGAAAAGAGGGCACTGTTTCCGTTTTTTCGTATTTTGGTTTTGACAGAAAAACGGATTATACTTTAGTACCCTGACCCCTCTCCATCTCTTTGTCCGATACATGTGTTTTTCACTTATGGTCGTGTTGAACACAGAATCTTCCAACACTCATTTCAGAGCATCGCTGGATGCATCTGCTGCAGCATGGTGGAAATCTCTGCATGCGTCTTGCCAGTTTCAAATAAATCTTTAATTAACGTATGGTTCCAGTGCGGCCATGGTGTCGATACCAAATTACTCCAAATAATACTGATTCATTGACTTACAATCACTGCGTGATTCTGTTTTTTCAGGCTTTCTTTCACACTTAACTGTTGACGAATTTGCTGCAAGGGTCCGTGTATGATCCGATCATTTGATTATTCCATTCATTCATCCAAACGAAAAACGAAAAAACGAGTCAATATATCGTTTTTCTGTTTTTTCTTTATGCACCAACAATTGAATAATGGTGTTTGTTTTCCTATTTTCAGCTCGAAACGGAAATTATAATAACAATGAAACCAAAACGAAATAATAAACATAATTTACTTATTTCTTTATATATCTTCCCGCTCCGCATGCGCAATGTAGCGATGGTCGCTATAAGAGAACCATAACAGAAATTCTCACGGTCCAGTCAAAACTGTATGGTCCAGTCCGCCACTGGAATCTTCCGTGTTCTAATGGCCTCACTCGAGCCATACATGCCTCTTATACATGATATGTTCGTGAATGGAAAGACATATCATGAAATCTTGGAAAACTTGCGAGAAATGGGTGTCCAGCGGGGAACCTCTGAGATCAGTATCCGGAGACTACTTGCCAACCATAACATGCGGAGAAAAGGACACATTTCTGACTCAGACCTTGAAATTGCAGTCTCTCGCGCAGTAAATGAGGTAAGAAAGCCTATATTAGCCTAAATAATGACAAAACAAGCATGTAGGCTACTTTTTTCTGTAGCCTGTAGATAAACTATGTGTGTGTTTGTGTGTGTGTGTGTGTGTGTGTGTGTGTGTGTGTGTGTGTGTGTGTGTGTGTGTGTGTGTGTGTGTGTGTGTGTGTGTGTGTGTGTGTAACAGACTGGACCTACTTTTGGCCGTAAAATGATGACCTGTCCTCAGTTGGGGTACATGCAGGGGAATGCCGAATTGGAAGAGCTCTGAGAGCAGCCCATGCGCCTTACCATGAAGAACGGCGTCAAGTAGGCCTATGTAACCTTATAATTAGCCTAGTCCTAAATGTTGTGTTTTTGCAAGGGTCAGGGTTGTGAATGCCATGCACCTGTAGGCCTAATATTACTTCATCTAATGGTGACCAAAGTTATTAATATATTATATTGTCTTGCCTGCATAGGGTACCCGTAACTTTAACCCAACCCCATATAATGCAGAGTATATGGGACACAAATTACACATGGACCAAAACGAAAAGTTGGTCATGTTTGGAGTGACTCATGTGATTGCTGTAGATGGCCATAGCAAGAAAATTGTTGCAAATGCAACTATGCCTATAAAAAACAATCTAACCATCTATGAAGAAGTGTACAGGTCAGTGTCAGAAAAATCATTTTATTAATTGCAATAATACCAATTATTAAGCATATCATACTTGTTTATGTAGACCTGCAGTAACACATTATGGAATGTGGGATCAACTTCGTGTGGATCATGGAAAAGAGTTTTACCTGTGTCTGTACATGCAAGAGAGGCTGTCAGAATATAGACACAACCAGCAAAGAGAGCCATACCTCCAAACCCAGTCAACAAGGGTAATGTTTACCATCTGCAAGCCATCAGCCTACATTACACGTGACAAAGTATATTAAGCCAAGTATTGCACTTAAGTTTGAGGTACCTGTGCTTTAACTTGATTATATCAATTTTCTGCTACTTTATACTTCTACCCAACCACATACCACTTTAATAATGTCATATTTAATAATAAATCAGTCACATTGTCCAACTTATGTAGCTGTAGTTAAACAAGTTACATTTGGTATCTCCAGCACATTTAGCAGATACTATTTATTCTAGTATTTTGAATTCAGGACTTTTAATTATGATTGAGTATATTTATTTCTACCCACCTCTTATTTTCTTTAAAGAATCACACAGTGGAAAGGATGTGGTCAGAAGTCAATAACAGGGTGAACTACCCACTAAAGGAGGCCCTGATACAGCTACAAGATCAGGAAGCAATAGACATGGAGGACAGCCTGACGAGGTTCTGCACATCCAATCTGACCTGCCAGATGTGCGAGATTGGCTTAAACAGATTTGTGCAATCATGGAATGCTCACAGGATCCCAGGTTTGTTACATATTCCATACAAGTTATTCACCGTAACAGGTTCTAGAAGTGTTTTACCATTGAAAACACAATAAACACGTTTCTTGTGTTGAAGGGAAAGGGATACCAGATCAACTGGCAGGGACTGGAACACCAAGAAAGATCACAACAGATCTTCTTCCGGATGCCACAGTAGCAGCTGACATGTACGACAGGGACATGGGATCATCCCTGACCAGAATATCTTCATTTGGAAGTGACCCCTTTTTGTCTGAGGCAGACAAAGTGAGAGCGGAACAGCTCTTTGCCCAGTACTGCCCCGACCTTTCAGTTGTTTTTGAAAATGCTGTCAATTACAACTATACTCCATTTAAAGAGGCCTTGATCCACATCATTGATGTAACAAAGAGATGTGCCTAATTTCACATTTGTTAGCTCTTAAAGTCCACCTCCACTAAAAAAATAGATTTACCTGTTGTTCAAGTAATTGATTCTGGATTTTTAATCAAGACTTCGTAATTGTACTTTATTTGTGTGTGGAGACACTATCAGACACGCATGATACAGTATACTTGAAAATGAAATAATTAAATGAAATTAAAATATAAATGTCAGCTGCTTATTTTACCATTTAAAAAATCAATGCTATTCCATTTTGTTTACTGTCATTGTGTACATATTACAAAGTATTCACAGGGCTATTTTATGCAAAAAATATTTATTTTGCTGAAAAACAAGAACTGCTTGTGTACAGGACTTGTCAATGATGGAACAGAGACTCAAAAATAAAACACATTAAGTCCAACTTTGGGTATCTCCACATGAAAATGACAACCGCAAATATGCTTAAACCAGTGTGGTGTTTCATAGGAAAAGCCTGTCACAACAACATTTGCTAGCTCTTATAAAACCCCTCTGAGCTGAGAACCATAATGCAACATACAACAACATTCTTCAATCAAATGATCTGCACTGTGAAAAGGAACGTTTGATGACAAGAACAGATGCAGCATTTACTCTTCAGGGGCCAATTGACTAATGACATTTACTGTTTCTGCAAGGCCAGTAACTCTGTGAATGTTGACGGAAAAATCATCTGCTCTACACTTCAAACATAGTGATGATTCCTGGAGCCACAAAGTAGTGCAGGATCTGCATCCAACCAAGCTCTGACAGCATGTTGCAAATACAGGATCTTGCATGAATCCTGCCAGTATAAGAAATAAATATTACAGGTCTGAAAGTAATACAAGACGCAGCACATGAACATAAAGGATTATTAGTTGTTTTTTTTTAAATTGTAGCAGTGGTTATTCAGATGTCCCGCAGCATTACAAAAAGCATCCTTGTGATGTTATTGATCCTATGTATGGCAGAAGCATGGTGCTCTTTGAGCAGCAGTGGGAGTGAACCAAGTCCTTGTTCTGCCTCCAGATGGTCCAATTGCATCCTCCCATGCCATACAAGAAGCACCACGAGCATTGACACTTTGAAGCTTTTAAAATGACTACTACAAAATAAATTAGATAAAATATCAATGTTATCTTTGTCAGCGCTGTAAGATGGCTAAATAACCAGTTTTATTCAATTCTACTCAATGACAAAATGTACCTTTGCAAACCAGACAAGTGAAGGCAGCCTTCACACTCATGGTCTGTTCTTCGGTCAGCACCAATGTTGTCGACTTGTTTCTATTGATCAGGTCAGAGAGTCCCTGGATGGCAGTAGTCACCTCAGACAAACCCTGAGCAGCCAGGACAACCTCCTCGATTTTCTCGAACACACTGTCCAGTCCACCATCATCATCTCTGCGTCATTTATTCATATATTTTATTTATTTATTATAATTTTAAGCTCAGTAAGCAACCGGGAATGTATACATTAATTGTGACATGTGTTTTATAGACACAGAGAAACCTGGTTTACTTCAGTTTATTCCAGATTGTGCCACTCTAAAATACTAGGAGCAGTTATGAAAATACTCATAAATATGGCCATATTGTGTTTGGACATGGCATTCTTTAAGTCACTTTCATTGAGTCCCTTTCGATATGTTGTGGCAGACCACCTTTGCGGTGATTGACGTCAGGAGGAAAAAGTGAGGAGGTGTAACAGCAGCCGCTGGCAGTCCAACTTACGAGATTCTTCGCCTCTTTTGTTGCACGGCTTGGAAGTCAGCCTCTGGTACAGCCATTATTTTTCGTGAATTCTGCTTCCAGTAGAAGGAGCCTAAATGAGTACAACATTATAAAACGTGATGCATATTAATTCAGTTTTACCTGAAATGGCAGCAAAAGCTTAAGTTTATGGCTACAGTTTGAAATGTGGGACTTTATAGATGTTGATGCTGCAATTCAAAGACGACAATATATTTCCAACCTAATTGTGAAGCAACACAAAAGTTCTTGCAGCTTAAATATTCAAGACACAGGGCTATGGTTACCTAAACTGCAAACTGACAGGTAAATACAGTTGCTCAAATGAAGCACCTCTTGTTCCTTCTGAGTCCAAAATCTCCACTCCATTGCTGTCAGTTAAGATGAGTGGTTCAACGCTACCTAAGGCGTCTTTCACTTTGGAAATGATGGATGGGACACTGGCCTCCAGCTCTGTGAATCTTACAACCACCATTCTGCTGTTCACAAGCTTTCCATTATTTAATTCTCCCAGGCTGACAGTCCTGGAATTCAGAAAAAATATATTTAGGGTCATTCATAATGATGAACATACAATAGTACAAGTTAAACATTAACCTTCTATTGACAGGTTACCTTGTAAAATATTTTAGGGATTGGGCCCTGGGTGGCAGTGAGGTACATGTTGAGCTAGCCGACCTGGAAAACCGAAACTGGCTGCTTGAGGAAGGGGTAGGAGGTGGCCCAGAGGCAGCGAAGTTAACAACCTCCGCTGCAGCCTCGACCCCGTGTACCTCATAATGGGCCCTGTCCCTCAGATCAAAAGAACTGAAGTGGCCATCCTGCCCGGGAAACACTGCCACATTGCTATCACCAGTGAGGTACAGACTCTGGCTGGTTACCTGAAAGAAAAGTAAGGTTTTCTTAAGTAGGCAAAAGCTGGGTAATCGAGTTAACAATGTGCATTACAATGTTTTGCCAGTTAGCCTAGTAAAAACGAATGTAACGCAGTACAACAGCCCCTGCAATAAACCATGACTAGTTACAATGCAAAAGTGATAATGTTTAGATTTTGTGGAAACCGTTTTGGATAGGCAGTTTTTTAACTGTATAATCATTTTTGGAGGATTCAGTTTATGGTGATAAATGTATTATATTGCATAAGTGGTGATTCTGTCATTAGCCTAGCCTCATTGATATGGTTTTTGTCATGCTGACAGATGTCTTCCCCTACCACCCTGCAAAAAGATTGCGGGCCGGTGGCCCACCGGTGTATTTTTTTTTACTGGAGCACAGTCAAAAAAAGACAGGTTTTTTTTTAAAATAAAGACAAGAAAATGTCCCCTATGTGTCTTAGGACAGGCTGTTTTGAGCACTTCTCCAGTAGTACTGGTTTGGAAAATAAGCGCTGTCAAGGAAAGTGGATTTTTGGCCTCTGATTCACGTCTCTCGTATCACTCCGCAAGTAGTCCGGTAACTATTTCTCTGCTGACTACGAATGGTAACAAATAAATTGTAAAAAGACACACCGTGTGAAGTACTTTTTTCGTTTTGGCCAGGAGCCGTGTAATAAGCGGGATAATGTACAGAACGCCGGTCATTATCTAAAATAAGACCCTTCAGGACGAAGCAAGACACCTCCGCTTCGCATCGGTGTCCGGTTCGCCCTGCCGGAGCTTTTTTTCCCCCGATAATGACCGGCGTTCCATGCGTTATCCCTTTCATGAACATTCGATGACTGTACCTGGAATATTGTAGAAATTTTCTCCACCGACATGTCCTCCTCTTTCAAAGTCACCCTTCTGGCGGCCTTGAAAAGCACAAATGATAATTCCATCTTCAAAGCAAAGGCTGGCTGGATCGTGTCGTGTCGTGTCGGCGCTCAGATCGGTGTGTGATCATTGCGCATGCGGAGCGGGAAGATATATAAAGAAATAAGTAAATTGTGTTTATTATTTCGTTTTGGTTTCATTGTTTATTATAATTTCCGTTTCGAGCTGAAAATAGGAAAACAAACACCATTATTCAA